>JBBBDQ010000126.1:0-150000 GCA_037127315.1 Ascarosepion bandense | reverse complement strand
TTATTTCTGTGCAAATGTATATGCTGAACTCAAATCAACAATTAGTTATTGAAGAAACCTACCTTTTTTTTTATCTGAAAGACCATAAAAAAAACAAAAAAAAAAAAAAAAAAAAAAAAAAAAAAAAAAACTATATCTCACACATTTTCTGTCCCGTAACTCACACGAAGTCATGTAATTACTGCAGAATGACATTCTGCATAGGTAACAAATTTCGGCCTATTTACTTCCTTTACTGAAACTTCCGGCTATTTACTTCCTGTAATGAAAGTAATATGCGTAGAAATACAGTAGTGTATTACTTTCAGTACAGGAAGTAAATAGCCGGAAGTTTCAGTAAAGGAAGAAATTCGACCAAAATTTGCTGTCCTACGCAGGAAGCCATTCAGCAGTTAATTACATGATTGCATTAGAGTTACGGGAGACAAAATGTAGTTCGATTTTTTTAAGGACGTTCAGATCAAAAAGGTAGGTTTCTTCAATAACTAATTGTTGATTGGAGTTCAGCATATACATTTGCACAGAAATAATGCTATTTTGGATAAATTTGAAGGGGGGAAAGCCTTTGGGACCTAAAATGAAGATTTACCCAATTTTTATATGTATTAAAAATTGGGTCAGTCAGTTAAGTGCCATACGTGATACATGCTTGGGCGATCATGTCTCGAAAGACACATGACTGACTGGACAGAAGATTATCCCGCAGTAGGTTGCCATTGCTTTCTGTGGTAGACTGGTTGCCGACCAAGGCTATAGAACCCAATCTGTCCTGTTATTTAACCCATAACTGGAAGGAACATACGGATTAATACCTTTCCCAAGGGTATTTGCATGTAAGTGAATGCAATGAATTAGGCTGGAATTCGAACTCGGCTCCCTGATTTCTCGTTCCATGCCGATATCCAATGCACCACTACGCACATCCTAATTTGAAAAAAAAAAAAAAAAAAAAAAAAAAGTAAAAATCTGTAACAGGTATAAAACTATCCAGACAAGCAGCATTTTATTCAAGCCGACTATTATAATATACAAAAGAGTGGGGAGAGGGTGTTCCTCGCTCATGAGTTGTAGGTGGGCTTTAAATAGTTATACTGCTTTCTGTCAGTTGTTATGTCATTCTTCATCAATGCATTTAATTCAGTGGAGAATATTCATCCGGTATAACATTATACAATGACATCAAAATTCTTCTGAGCAATTCTCAAAGTTGTATTTATACTCTCAAAACAAGTTTTAAAAAGTGTTTTTTTTTTCTTTTAAAAGCTTTTAATTGTGCATACCCAGAATATGAAGCCAGGTAATTTAAAAAAAAAAAAAAAAAAAAAAAGAAGCCATTTATTTTCTTTTTGTATTTGTCTACAAAGAAAACTTATCTTGAAGAAATTCCCTAAAGAGGGAAATTATCAGGCACTGATTTTATATTTAATGAAACCATTAAAAAAAAAAAAAAAAAAAAAATCCTGAATCCCCTCAAGAGCCGTGTAGTTCTTAAGGACCTTAAATGTCAACTGTTTTGTTAACAAATTCTATATGGAAGGTGTGTGTGTGTGTGTGTGTGTGTAGTAGTAGTAGTAGGGAGAGAGGGATCTTTTAACAACAAAATTTACAAGCTCGCATGTTGTTATCTGTTAATCCTTGAGGTTAGTATTCACAGTGGGTTGGATTGTGGAGTTGACCCAAGTCAAATTTCCTGATCATGACAACTAAGCTGGTAAATTCAATGCAGTTGCATCTGAAGATGGAATGGAAAATAAAAAAAAAGTTGGTTCCATCATCTTTTCCAGTTTGCATAGGGTGTGGAGTTGTAATGTTTGACTAATGCCATTTGGCAAAAGACACATGAAAAAGGTGTAAAAAGAGACCAATAGGGTCTCTACTTTTTGGCACCTCGTCTACGGGCTTTCGGATTGAAGGAACGCATCTTGGGGGCCGTGCTTCCTGAACCCATATTAAACATGGGAGGTTTTGAAGAGGTTCCTCCTTGTCCTGAAAAAAGGAGAAAAACATGATATTAAAAAGGAGGAAAAAAAAAAAAAAAAAAAAAAAAAAAAAAAAGTGATGATTTGGAAATTAAATAAAATTAAGATATTTGATGAACCATGAATCTGAGGGATATTACAAATAATAAGAGACAGAAGTCTGAATAGATGGTCAAAAGTAACTGTGCATCAAGTAATGTTTTTGCTTTTTAAAACAATCTTTATAAAACAAAGATTTCTTTCAAGTAGTTCTATCATTTCATTTACATAAACATAACACATTCAGTTTTGCTTTTGAAAAAATGGCATAGCAAATAAAGTTTTACGTGGCTCAAATGTTTATCCGATATGCACAACAAAATTACACAAAACACCTATTATAATTGGGTAAGAAAAAAAAAACTTGCTAGTCTTGTAATGAACAGAAAATTACCTCCTTTACAGCTTAAAACATAATGACAGAGCTTTGCGCATTAGACCCCACGCATAACTTCTGATTAAAGTCGATAAAATACAATCATAAATAAATATATGTTGATCAACCAGAAGACAGGAAATATATTCAAAGTTGATCCAATTTTTGGTCGTTAAAATGTTTAACTATGCGTGATTTTGATTTATCTTCAGATTGCTTTTGAGTTGCTCCTGGGACATCAGTCCAGGCAACCTCTGGCAACAACAAAAAGAACTTGAACAAAGACTTAACATTTACTACTACTGTGCACACATTTAAGAACATCAAATAAACTTTTCTGCAAAAACATTTCTTTCTTAAATTCAAGAAAATGAACTCTATCAAATATTATTACACAAAACATTCTGATGACTACGTAACTTGAGGTAATATTTTAATTAATAAATATCATTTTTACCATTGTTACAGAAAGAAAAGAGTACAGATCTTTATCTTTTAAATTATTATTTTTTTTTTTAATCATATCACCCCAAGCAAGGCGATAACGCCACTGATGCGCAGGGGGCTACGTAAGGGTAAAAAGAATGGAAAAGAGAAAGCCGGAAACCACATTCTAAACAGGGAACAAGGGATGCGCCTCTTCACCTGTTCAGTAGACGTGGGTGGAGTGTGAACCGGGCGACAGTTTAGTCTATCTACCCCAATTGGAAAAAAAAAAAAAAGTGAAAAGATTGGAAAAGAGAAAACCGGAAACCGCATCCTAAACAGGAAACAAGGGATGAGCCTCTTCACCTGTTCAATAAATGTGGGTGGAGTGTGAACCGGGCGATATATGTTAAAAATGATTTCATCTTTAAATATGGGGTGTGTCGGCTCTGCTTGTACCAGGCATAGCAAACCCATCCCTATAATCTACATCTCATTCAGACTAAACATTATATCATAATACCAATCTTGGGGAGTGTAACACGTATCGGCTCAGAAAGAGAAATCTGAGAGCTGAGTCTGAATTCTAGTGGAATTCATTGCATTCACTTATCCATAAATACTCTATGGAAAAAATTCATCTCTTCTCTCTCCAGCTATAGGTTAAATAGCAGGACAAATTGGGTTCTATAGCCTTGGCTAGCAACCAATCTACTACAGAAAGAAATGGCAACCTACTGCAGATAAATTTTCTGCCTTGTCAGTCATGGAGCAAAAGAGACATGATCACCCAAGCGAGTATCATGTATAGCACTGCAATGACCGATTAGGCTGGTAGTCTTTTCAGCCCCACCTCTTATCTCCTACTTAAAACTTTCATCTGATATCTACCCACTATTTAAATTTTTAAACAGAACAAAATCTGATTAAAAAGGAACCTAGGTCTATTTGTTTCCTATTTTTTTTTAATGTTGTTGTTTTCCGATTTGTAAATAAGTATTGGTGTATTGCAATCAAAATAAGGGACAAACTCGACAAAGTTTATGTTGATCACAAAACATGACACCTTATTTGAGAAAATACAACAAAAGCTGACAAATCTTGTAAGTGCATTTTAATTAAATTTTTAGTTTTGTTTAACGGCATATCAACCTCTGTGGGTTATTTATTGACAAAAAAGATAGAGTTTTAAGGTATTTTTTTGACATCCGATTATAGTGAGAAGGTTGACTTAGTCAGATTTTGGTGAAAATATTTATATATATATTTTTTTAATCATTTCACCCTGAGCAAGGCGGAAACGCCACTGATGTGCAGGGGGCTACATAACTGAGAAAAAGATTAATTAGAAAAGAGTGAGGAGTACAAACTGGTTAGAAAGGAGCACTAGAAAGCAGAGAAAGCAGGTGCAATGACAGATGCATAGGTGGAGAGAAAGGGAAGGTTATACGGGGGTGGGGAGAGAGCTAGAGTCCAATGGTTAGTAGATACTATTGACTTTGCATTTAAATTTCTGGAGGTTGTAGCCGTCAGGAAAGCAAGAATACGGGAGCGAGTTCCACAGGCAGGAAGTGTGAGAGAAGAAGCTGCAGGAGTAGAATTGTCGTCTGCATTTGGCTAACCTGACTGTGAATGGGTGGGACCTAGTTGCCAGTCTGGTTGCACGAGTAAACACCTGTTGAGGAGGCACCAGTGACTTAAGTTCGTTGGAGCAAAAGCCATGAAAGTATTTATAGAACAGACAAAGGGAGGCCACATTTTGACGATGGGGAAGTGGCTGCAGTCAAGCCGCCAGATCAGTACCTATCACATTACAGACTCTCCTTTGGAGCTTGTCAAGAACACTGAGGAGAACGGCAGGGGCACCTGACCATAAATGGCAGCAGTACTCCATGCACGGACAGATGGTTGACTTGTATATATGCAGGATGGATTCGGGCGGAAAAAACATCCTGGATCGACATAGTGACCCAACCTTCTTAGCAGTAGATTTTGCTATGGATTCAATATAGTGGTTCCATTTGAGGTCTGAGGACATGGTAAGTCCGAGGAGGCGTAGTGTATTGCTCTCCGGGAGAATCGCTTGGTCCATGCTTATGGGAGATTTTAGAAAACTGAGAATGTCCTCTAGTTTTGTATTAAAAAATATATTGCTGATAATTTTTTTCCTTCAAAAATGTTTATGGCAATAATTTTTTTTTTCATTCAAAAATATTTTATGGTAATATTTTTTTCCTTAAAAAAAGTTTATTTTTATGTATATATTTCTATAACAGTCTATTTTTTATACTTTCATAGTGTTTTAACCCCAGTTTGGGGTGGAGGGGCTTAACTATTTGCCCATAGCTGGGACCCTAACAGGTGCTACCACCCCAGGTCAGGGTGGACCCGAGAACAACAGCAATTAAGAGATAGTTCCATGCTCCTCACAACTTTCCAATCAGAGGCCTTGCTGAAACTTGTTCAGTTGAATATTTGCTACCTCAATACACGTTTATATTATTTTATGAAATGTTATGGAATGGATTAACTCCAACCTATTTTTAATTTATTTGTTTGAACATTATTTTTAATGGATACTCGTATTTGAATAGATACTGTTTTTTTAATTAAAGAGTATATTTATTTATAGCTACTGGCCTGAATAATTGAGAAATCTTGTTAGGAAAATATCTGTCCCTGGCAGGATTTGAACTCCTGTCCCCTAGGGAAAACTGTCAATTGATCTGAGGTGTTTTAACTACTTGAACACAAAGAAATTTGCAGTTAGACAAAGCTGAATTAAGCTTTAGAAATAGATAAATTTGAAACTAAAGGTAAAAATTCTAGAAGTTGCTGAACCACCAGCAGGAGTTGATATCTGATATCGAGGGGTTGCAGGTTTGAATCCTGCTGGAGGACACATATTTTCCTAACAAGATTCCGTGAATATTCGGGCTGGTAGATTATATATATATATCCAGATGAAGAGAATCAACAGGTTTAGAATCCAGAGTTCTTCAGCATTTACATTTTAAAGAAGTGCTTAATACAATATAGAGCGTATTATAATCAAATTTGTTTTTTTTTTATTTAGAATTAACTAGCAGTATAGCCCGGCGTTGCTCGGGTGTAATGAAAGCTTTAAAACTAATCCATGCTCCTGGAGCTCAGACTCCAGGGACATTGGCACAAAAGACTAAAAAGCAATAGTTGTTTCCAGTTAAAGCAAAACCGTAGACTGAAAGAAAAATGAATGGATGCAAGTCAAATTTTGATTTCCTGGTATCGATATCAAATTTTCGGCACTATTGTAAGAACTGAAACCTTGAAACTTAAATATCGTTTCTTATGTCTTTGTCTATGAGTGTATCAAATTTGATTAAAATCGGACCACTCCTTCTATAATCCAATTTTTTTGATTATCGATATTTATCGGGGTTACCTCGACACAAAACCTAGCTAAGAACACTCGCAGAGGCTTATAGTACAACTGTGTAAATTTTCAAGAAAATTGTTACAGCCCTTTCGGAGTCTATAGATAATGGATACACACAGACAAAGTTCCATTTATAAATAAGCTTAGATTTACATTGTGACACAGAAGTTTCTGTTTTGAGATTTAAAGATTTTATCTCGTCATCAGGCAATGTTCAGTAACTTTATGAAAACGATTTATGTTTGAAAATAGAAAACAATGCATTTGCTTATGAATGGGTTAATATGGAGGTGGGGAAAAGACAAAAAAATTTAGATCTTATGGGTGTGTTTAATTTGACTAATGAGAATGAAGGACAACTTTGAAAATTTAAAATATAGGTTAGATGTTAGGGGATGTGGGGTAGTCATACATGTCTAAGGAAAACTGCCATATTTACGGCTAGACTGCTTACTTCTGGCAATAAGTATACATTTTAGTTACAAAGAAATACTCAGAGTTATATGTATCCCTGCTTTTATTTTTTTTAAAAAAAGAAAAAAAATTTTAGACCTATCTTAAAGAAACTTTTGGTATGATTAAAATAATTTTATACCTTTTTTGGTTCAGAGTACATTTCTTTATCAATTCATCATGTATTTTTAACACATAGCAATCCTAAAAATGTATTAAATTAATATCATTTATATCATCCTTTACTTTTTTTGCAGTATATGTGTAAGTTAATCAATAGGTTTATATGAAGAATTATTAATTATATCCTAATGTGAACATTTTATAATGCCTACATATGGCAGTAATCTTATATTTATTTAATCGATCCTTATTTTTAAGAAAGATAATGTATAGTTTTTCATATAGACACAAGGGGCCATTTAAAGACTTACATATCTTTCTTTTTAAATTTTCCATTTTATTATAGAGGTTTCTTTTAAGTACAAAAAATATTTGGATAGGGATGTTTGATTGCAGTACTTACTACTATTAAAGGAAAAAATATGCTGGTAAAATCTTAATTTAAAAGAGTTTTGTGTGTGTGTGTGTGTGTGTGTGTGCGCACGTGTGTGTGCGCACATCTACGGCTATATCGTGTTGAATACACCGGTTCTTGTCTGATCACTGAAGTTAAGCAATATCGAGCCTGGTCAGTACTTATATGTGTGACTGTTTCGGAGTACTAGGTGCTGTAAACATAAGAACCAAGAATGGTCCACCAGCCCTCCAGGTTTGGAGGTTGGGCACAGGGCTAACAACCCTGCCCCATAAAAAACAGTTTGTTACGGAAACAGTAACAAAAAGTTACTGCCCTACACCATTGGGTGTATAAAGGGTGAGATGAGGATGATATATATCTATCTCACTCACTCACACTCACACAAATAATGTGTTAATTTAATAATTTTTTTTTTAAAGTTAATGAGATTGACTATTCCAAAAGGACATCAAAATTCAGCTTAAGACTTGTTAATATACTTAATGTATACATTTCATTTAAATGCAGGTAAATAGACAACATACAATTGGAAAGCTTACTTGGTATTTCTACAGAAAAATGTTCAAGATGCTGGCTTTAATTCAAGCAGGAGTTCAATTCCCACTGCCAGATGGCTGTTTTTGTTCTGTCATCACAATTATAAGGAATGCAATAAAAATTTTGCATAAAGAACAGAATTTTGTGTTTGCCTCCCCATGAAATTAAATACCAGATAAAATCAATTTAATGTTATTATGGCGGGAAGTGAAAAAGAAGGTAATTCCACCAGGTGCAAAGAGTCTACCCATGACTACTCTGCCTCGCCAAGTGATGGAGATGCAAAGGAGTTAAATTAAAAAAAAAAAAAAGAGAGAGAGAGAGAGAGAGAGAGAGAAAAAAGAAATGAAGGAACATACCAAAGGTAAACTGTGATGTTCCTCCTATGGAGGCACTGAAGTCAAATCCCTGATTTGGATTGGTTGTTGTCTGCTGTGTAGCAGGAGTTTGCCCAAAGGTAAAAATTCCAGAAGTTGCTGACCCACCAGCAGGAGTTGATGTCTGACCCGTAGGAGTAGTTCCAAATAGTCCTGTATTACCTGTATTTGAGGGTGTGGTACTACTACCTCCAAATGGTTGGGGAGTTACCTGTCCAAATAAGGGTTTGGGTTGGGGTGTAACATTGGGACTGGCCACAGAAACAGGTGTGGAACCAAAGATGCTTGAGGTTGGCTGAGATGGTTTGTCAGTATTATTGGTGGGGGTGGCAAAAACATTTGTTTTAGTCCCAAATGAACCAAATGATGATGCCTGGGGTGATGAGAAGGCGGAGCTTTGGCCAAATGGGGTAGGATTAGTTCCAGAAGGGGTTCCTTGACCAAAAGTGAAGGGCTGGCTAGTCTGTTGTTGATCACTGTTATGAAAGATAGAGGTCTGTGGCTGAAAGAAAAAAAAAAAAAAAATAAATAAATAAACGACTGAATATTTTCTTTAAGTTAAAGCTTTTAGAAAATATGTAATAGAAAAGTGAGGCCAAGGTCACCAAAACCAAAGTACACTATTTACATTATTCAAACTATTTTTCTCATTGGTGCTGCCATGTTTACAATGTTTCGGTCATTGTACACTCTGGCCTTCTTCAGGTGATAGGAATTTCAAAGTCACTTGAACTAACCAACATCTATATTTACTTGGTTACATGTCCTTGAGGATTGTAATAAAGAGTTTGGTTCAAAATTCCTAGCACCTGAAGAAGGCCGGAGAGTACAACAGCTGAAATGTCGTAAACATGGCAAAGATGAGGATACTAGTCTGAATTATGTAAATAGTGTAAATACTACCTCATGTCAGAAGTATAGACAAAGCATTTTGGTACATGAAAATAAAAATAAAAAAAAGTTCTCATGTTTTAAAAGCAATGAAATGAAATCAAATCCTTCTAGAATATCCCCTATTTTCTCTGGCGCTTACAAACAAAATTACTAAGATTAAAGAGCACTACTGAATGCATTTTTTTTTTTTTTACAGCTTATCAACCCATTGTAGCATTATTTAAAGCGAGAAAATATTTTTAGAATATAAGAATTTTTTTTAACAATGATTTACTGACATAAGTCATACTTAATTAACCGAAAGCTAGGAAAGAGAAGATGTGTATTCATACCTTTCCCAAGGGAGTTTGTACAAGTGAATAAAACAAAGTCAACAGGAATTGGAACACAGCTCTCTGAGCCATTATCCATTACATCACCCACATATCCAAGCTTACAGCATCTGAGATTTTCAAACAGTTATCTATTGAGATACTGACCAAGATCAGTGTTGCTTAACTTTGATAATTGTATGGGAACCAATGTTTCAACATTATATGGCCGTAAGCCAATTTGGTTAACATGCATGCTGATAAAAAAAGAGAAATGAAAGGAAGGTTTAAAATGATTCAGGTTTATCACTTGTTCTCTGTTTAGGATCAGTTCCTTTTAAGGTCTTTTCCTGCTCTTTTACCCAAAGTAAGGTGATAAAGTCACCAAGATGCAAGGAACAACAAGAAGTCAAAGAGAAGGAAAAGATTTTAGAAGAAATCATTCCCTTTCGCTTTGGTTGGCAACCAGTCTTGGAGAAGGAAAACACTGAATTAAAAAAAAAAAAAAGATTGTTGCCTTGGCGAAGCGCATACTAATGCAACTAATGAAAATATCCGAGAATTTACAATGGCTATGATCTTGACTGCACTTGGTGAAAAAAGAAAGAAGCTTACCGGCTGTCCAGTTTGTCCAAACACATTTGTTGTTTGATTGGTTGACGAGCCACTAAAATTAAAGCCCGATTGGTTGGTACTGGGTGACCCGAACATAGATTTCTGTCCATCTTGGTTGGCTGAAGAGAACCCACCAAAAGTGCTTGAAGCTTGCCCAAAGATGGAAGTTGAGCTAGAAGCGGCTGTTGATGATGCGGTTGTGGTTCCAGTTGCAGATGTTGTAGAAGTGCTGCCAAAGTTGAATGTGTTTGGGGTGGTTGGGGCAGTATTGAATGTGAAGTTGAATCCAGCTGACGGTGCTGAAGTAGAAGAGGTTTGTCGAGCAGTGTTGGAATTGCCGTCAAATGAGAACAAACCAGTACTGCTTGTGTTTGCCTGGGTGGTTTGAGCATTGGAGGCCCCAAACAGTGGGGTAGTAGTTGACGATGCCCCAAATGCAGTGGTGGTAGAGCCACCAAATGCTGCGGAAGCTGTCGAGGACACACCAAATGGTGATGAAGTGGTACCAAACGCTGTCTTTGTTGAACCAAAGAGTGGGGTGGAAGCTGATGTTGTTGAAGCAAAAGCTGGGATACTAGATGAAGAACTTGCTCCAAATACTGGTGCAGCAGTTGAGGAAGTAGCCCCAAAGGCTGGTGTAGTAGCCCCAAAGGCTGGCACAGAAGCTGATGTGGTTGAAGTGGCTCCAAATGATGGTGTGCTACTGGCAGAAGTTGCACCAAATTTCGATGATGCTGACCCGAAGGTACTTCCAGTTGTCGTCGCTCCAAAAGCTGGGGGGGCTTTACTCGAAGAGCCAAAAGTTGTGAGATTTGAACTAGTCACAGGAGTACCGAAAACAAAGTTTGATTCAGTCGATCCTGGACTTGTAACTGCAGAAGTGCTGTCTGCAGTTGCCTTAAATGTGAAAATACCAGTAGGGTTGGACGTAGGTACTGACAATGAGCTTGTCTTTAAAGTGGCTGCAGTAGAGGACTGGGGTAGAGAAACTGAAGGTGTTGATTTGCCAAATGTGAATATACCTGTAGCAGGTGTAGAAGCAGCAGATGCAGCTCCGGTGGCTGTTGTGAAGGTCGTCTGAGCTGAAGATGCATTGAAAGGGAATAAAGATGATGAAGATGCTGATGAGATTTGTGTCTTTGGAGTACTAAATGGAGATGATACTTGTTGGTTGTCTGTTTTTTGGGTTGCAGATGAAGTTGGGGTAGCTTGGGAGCTAACAAGGTTGAAGGAAAAGCCTCCCTGTTTAGGAGGGTCTTTGCTGGGTGATGAAAAAAGCAGCGGTCCAGAATTTGTCGTTGTTGTCTCTGCTGGTGGTGGCAGCGGTGGTGATGTTGTTGTTGTTGCCATACTAGTGGTAAAAGGTGAAGTCTGGAGGCTTGCAGCTCTGGCACCAAACATAAATGTTGTGCTGGTTGGGGCAGTGCTTGCAGATGTGGCACTTGCCATGCTGAAAGTTCTAAGACTGAAGGTTGAGGATGTTACGCTTGTAGCAACTGAAGAAGTAGTGGAAGGAATGGATGATAATGATGATAGAGCCGATGAGGTTTTTATCTCAAACTCGAAACTACCTATGCTTGGGGACTGAACTGATGTGGTAGTACTAGTAGTAGTACCTGATCTCCCAAACATTGACGGCTGGAATGCAGAAGCTGTAGATGTTGGCGTTAGGGATATAGAGGTTACTGCGGGCTTTGTACCTTGAGGAGACAAAAATAAAAAGCTCGTTATGGACAAAATCATCTGGGTTACCATAGTACAGTAGTGACTAAGTTTGAGTTTTGTTTAACGGCATATTAACCTTTGTGGGCTATTTAATGCTAAAAAGGTGGGGTTTTAAGGGTTTTTTTTTTTTAAATGTTTGGTTATAGTGAGAAGGTTGATTTAGTCAGATTTTAACATTTTTGTTTTTATCCTTTTTTATTTTAGAAAACTGAAAATGTATTTTAGTTTTGTATTCAAAAATGTTTTCCTGAGGATTTTTTCCTTTCAAAAATGTGTTGTGGTAATAATTTTTTCTTCAAAAATGAATATTTTTCTATAAAAGTATTTTTATACTTTTATAGTGATTTGACCCCAGTTTGGGATAAACTATTTGCCTAACAGGTGGTACCACTCTGGGTCAGGGTGGACCTGGGAACAACAGCAACCAAGAGGTGGTTCAATGCTCCTCACAACCTCCCAATCAGAGGTCTTGCTGCTGGATGCAGTTTACTGTCATGCCCAGGACCATGATAGTGACTGAAGATTTATACTTACAATAAAGATTATCAACTTTAGCATACCATAAGATAGCTTCAAAATAAATGTTTCTGCTTGCATTATATAACTCCTATCTTATTAGTATGTGTTTTTCTTTTTTAAAATCATTGACAAAATTTGATGCATATTGATCCTAACACTTAAAAAAAAAAAAAAAAAAAAAAAGGAAAAAAAAAAAGAAAAAAAAAGAAAAAAAAAAAAAACGAAAAAAGAAAAAAAGAAAAAAAAAAGGAAAAAAAAAAAGGAAAAAAAAAAAAGAAAAAAACGAAAAAAAAAAAAGTTTTACAGTATGTTATGCATTTTTAGGAAAAAAATATATAATTTGGAAACAAGTTATTTTGTGACCTCAGTTTGTACCTTTCGGGGTCTTCAGGTGATTTACAATATTACCAAAAATAAAAATTAAAATCTATAAAAAGTCTGTTCATAATAAGCATCTGATAACTGCATAGTGAATGAAACTGAGTTATGTTTTACATGCAGGATAATATGTATATTTATTAATAATACTTAATAGCTCTGCTCTATTACATTGAGCACTGTTCTATTAATGCCAGAAAAATATATATATTTATATGCAGGTGCGTATCTGTGTGTATAAACATAAGTATACTTATTTACATACATACGTAATCAGTAAGTATACATATACATGCAAGTACACTCATATAAATATTTTTTAGAAAAATATATATATTTATATGCAGGTGCGTATCTGTGTGTATAAACATAAGTATACTTATTTACATACATACGTAATCAGTAAGTATACATATACATGCAAGTACACTCATATAAATATTTTTTAGAAAAATATATATATTTATATGCAGGTGCGTATCTGTGTGTATAAACATAAGTATACTTATTTTACATACATACGTAATCAGTAAGTATACATATACATGCAAGTACACTCATATAAATATTTTTTAGAAAAATATATATATTTATATGCAGGTGCGTATCTGTGTGTATAAACATAAGTATACTTATTTTACATACATACGTAATCAGTAAGTATACATATACATGCAAGTACACTCATATAAATATTTTTTAGAAAAATATATATATTTATATGCAGGTGCGTATCTGTGTGTATAAACATAAGTATACTTATTTTACATACATACGTAATCAGTAAGTATACATATACATGCAAGTACACTCATATAAATATTTTTTAGAAAAATATATATATTTATATGCAGGTGCGTATCTGTGTGTATAAACATAAGTATACTTATTTACATACATACGTAATCAGTAAGTATACATATACATGCAAGTACACTCATATAAATATTTTTTCTCGTGTTAATAAAAAAGTGCTCGATGTAATATAACAGAACTATAAAGTATATATTAATAAATATAATTTCTTACATCTGTAATGCGACTTTGCAATCATCAAGTACTTATTATGAACTGACTGTCCTGGAATTTTAATTTTTGGTTCTTATGTTGTTAATGGTAATTATATATTGTAATGCAGGGGGGTTGCTCGTTTTTATCTTAAGAGAAAACAGAAGACATTGATAATAAAAATAATGTAAAAAGTCTACATAAGAGAATCTATGTTAATTTGGGTCGATGTATTTGAGCAAATATATTTATTTCTATGCTTACATGCGGATATCAATTCACTTCTTTTGTTTAGTAAACCAGGGTTTATTTAAGTGTTTAAAGTTTTTTCTAAAAGGCATAAATTACATCCATTTCCTATTCCATGATAAGATTTGGTTTTAGCAATGATGTCCCAAATAATAATTGGGTTTCTTTTATTTTTTAATTGCCAAAAATATTTTGAGAGGGCTTTATTTTTATCGAATTCACTATTGCTTAAAGTCATTTGATGACTGTAAAAACATTATTTCCATTGGTTTTCACTTGAGCCAAAATAAAATTTAACATCACCATCAGAATGGATGCTAGCTCTGTAAATTTTACTTTTGATAATACATCGGCTGTCTAGTAGACAGGTCTTATTTTTTGGCAGTTACAGTTATTTTTAGTAGGGTTACTATTATTTTGCAGGTTGGACATGTGCTTACTTAATATAATATTGTTGTGATATATATTTATTGATGTTCTTAATGCAAGTATAACTAACCTTAACATTGTTTTTGTTGAAATCATTTTTTAGTGTAAAAGAATAGTTGAAATGCTTATCAATTTAATTTATGAAAATTCTCCCAAAAGGTGGGTTAAACCATATGACATTACATTTACGTTGTTTCGGCCTATTTTTATCTTCTTTGTTTTGTTTTGAGTATTGTTAGAGTTAGTGGATGTAGTTATATTTACTTCATGACCTTTAAAAAATTTTATCAGGTTTTTTCTTATTCGATGGGTTTGGCGTGGACCTGTTTTTGAGAGGAAGAATAATCCATTGTCTTTATATAGTCTGATCAGTTCATAATAAGGCATGAAACTGAGTTGTTCTATAGACATAGAATAATATATATGTATATATTTTTATTTATTAATCCAATTGTGTGTACATGTGTGTGTATATATATATATATATATATATATATTTTTTTTTTTTCATTTGAACGTGTAAAAATTCCCCATCACATGAGTGTTCAAATAAAACCACCATTGTGTGAGCATTCTTAAAAAAAAACAAAAAAACTAAATAGTAAAATCATTTATTGCAAATCACCTGAAAACACCATTCATGGTACACACCTAGGTCATGTAATAACTTGTTTACAAATAAAAAATATTCAGAAGTTCTACAATATAATTGTATTGAACACTTTAATACAAATGTGCACTAGTCTAATTTTATTATGACCAAAAACTAAGTAATTAAACAATCAATATATATATATATATATATATATATATATATATAAAAATATATATGCAAAAATTTCTAGATCCTCTATATTAAAAGCACTCAACCAACACTGAACAAGATTTATTACGACTATTGTAGCAATGTTTTTAAAATGCATAAGAGTTGACTAACATTTAACACCATGTTGTAATTTACTATTAGGTTGTCCCAAAAGTTCGTAAACACTTGCGAAATGGGTCTATCTGGTCCAGCACAATCGAGACAAGTGATGGGTTAAGAAAGGGCAAGAGAAACCGTCAGTTCCAAAACTATATATATATATAAAAGGATGAGTGACAACAGAATACTTAAGGTTCTCATACATAGTTTGACAATGGAATGTTCAATGGCTGTAGCTCAGGTATAAAGACTAGCTAAACAACACAACTGTCAATGTGGCTAATACTGACTGAGTTGCCCTGGATAGAAGTAACTGGAGATATTTGTGCCAGGGTGACATCAGAAATTTCAAAATCTGTCATATTGACTGGCTAAGAGATGAAAGATATCAGCAAATATTCCTGCTCCTATGTTCCGGGATCCTTGCTGTTGCACAATATGTGTACTTGTATACAGGTCACTAATGGGACTGAAGTGTCATATACGACACAAATATAGAAACTGAATGAGGTTTTTGGATCCTCATATGCTGAAATTGACAAGAAAGCATACTTCATTAAATAATATAGACATATAATATCTATTTATTTTTTACGATATCCATTCTAGTTCATCTAGATATTAAGTTGAAATTCATTAAAGAAACCATAGTTCTTGTTAACCCAAGTACTTTCAATCTCCACTGAGATCATCCTCGGGGGTTAATTGCGAAAACAAACTTAATGTAATTATAATTGTTGCGATGATAACGTTTTGTAAATGTGTTGTCATAATTATTTTAAAACTAATCATTGTGGTCATGATGTTTTGTAAACAAGATGGGTAACCATAAATATTAGGTTGTCCCAAAAGTTCGTAAATACTTGCAAAAAATTTAAATTTTACTCGCAAAAACAACAAAAATTATTGCTCAAAATAAAGACCATCATTTTCTAAGACTTTCTGCCATCGATCTGCAAGCTTTCGGATTCGGTCAAAGTACCATTCAGCTGGCTTCGAATCAAAGAATTCTTGACACACTTCCTCGACTTCATCAAACGAGTCGAATCGGCAGCCCTTCAGAAAGTGTTGCATGGAACGGAAAAGGCCGTAATCTGATGAGCAGCCAGGACTGTAGGCTGGATGTGGCAGAACCTCAACGCCGTCCATCTCTTCAAACTTGTCTTTGGTCTTCCTGGCAGTGTGTGGCTTGGCATTGTGGTGCTGCATCAAAGCGTGCTTTCGGTTGATCAAAGCCAGGTACTTTTGCTTCAACTTTTCGTAGACCCGTTCAAGTTGCTGACAGTAAAGTTCGGCACTGATGGCACAACCATTCGAAACCAACTCAAAATGCACGAGTCCTTCAAAGTTCCACCAAACGCACAACATGACATTCTTGCCGAATCGATCTTGTTTTGGAACTGACGGTTTCTCTTGCCCTTTCTTAACCCATCACTTGTCTCGATTGTGCTGGACCAGATAGACCCATTTCGCAAGTGTTTACGAACTTTTGGGACAACCTAATAGTAAATTACAACATGGTGTTAAATGTTAGTCAACTCTTATGCATTTTAAAAACATTGCTACAATAGTCGTAATAAATCTTGTTCAGTGTTGGTTGAGTGCTTTTGATATAGAGGATCTAGAAATTTTTGCATATATATTTTTAATTTATTTGTTTAAACATTATTTGAGTAGATACTCTTTCTTTTAATTAAACAGTATATTTATTTATTTATATCTACTGGCCTGAATAGTTGAAAAATCTTGTTAGGAAAATATGCGTCCTCTGACACATCCTTAGAGGAAACCATCAATTGTTTTAATCGCCCGACCATGAAGGACTTACAGTCAAACAAATCCAAAATAATGCTTTTAAACACACACTTCCCTGATTTACTTTTGTTTACATTAGGATACGAAAACAGAGCAGATACGAATTGAGAGAGAGAGAGAGAGAGAGAGAGAGAGAGAAAAAAAAATATCAAGGTGTCTTTAAAAGCATTATTTTGAACTTTGTTTGACTGTAAGTCCTTCATGGTCAAGACATATCAGATCATTTGGCGGTTTACCCTAGAGATTCAGGTTCAAATCCTGCTGGAGGATGCATATTTTTCTAATAAGATTTCTTGATTATTCAAGGCCAGTAGATATAAATAAATATACTGTTTAATTATAAAGAACAGAGTATCTACTCAAATAGAAATAACCATTAAAAATAATGCTTAAACAAATAAATCTAAAATATGTCATAGTTAATCCATTTCATAAAGAATTTTGTGTGTGTGGAATATCAACACCTCTGTGGGTTATGTCAAAATCTGAATATTTTATTTTATTCTAAGATAATGATTTTAGTGTTGGTTGGGGGTAGAGAAGGTGGATTCATATTGTTCCCAAATGTTGTTTGCTGTTTTTGTTTAGTGGCATATCAACATCTCTGTGGGTTATTAGATCAGGTATTAGATTATTGCAAAAGTTTGTGTGATTAGAAAATTAAAAACAATGAAAAACAGGAAGAAACTTTTGCAATAACATTTTTTGGTAATTACTTATATTTTTTTCATTGTTTGAACTGTTGTCCTTATCTTTATTGCCATATTTACAATGTTTCAGAAGTTGTATGCTCCATTCTTCTTCTTCAGGTGATTGGAATTTTGATCCAAACCCTTTATTTTGATCACTGGTGTAGATTCTTCTCATTCCACGAGTCATGCCACTTCCAGATGTCTTAGTTATCTTCATTTACAATGGCGCCGAAATGTCATAAATATGGCAATAAAGATGAGGACAACAGTTCAAATAATGTAAATAATTACAATACCACATCTCAGAAATATAGATAATTTTTGTTTTTTTTATTAGTAAAACAAAATATTTTTTTTTCTTAAATTGCAAAGATGCACCATGAAATTACTAGGTGGGGTGAATGTGTAGTAAAAGAAATAAAAATGTTTACTTGTTGATGGAAGATCTGTTTTTGTGGTTTTAGGAACTGTGCTAAAGGATGTCGTAGATGAAGGCGTCACCGAAGTGCTTGGAGAGTTGTTTGACTGAAGCAGGGATGACAGCGTGCTTGTGGATGGCAACCTTGCCAATGATGTTGGTGTTGCTGTTGTTGTTATTGATGATGTTGTTGTTGTTGAAGCTGCAGAAGAAAATATTGACAAGGAGACAGTTGGAGGAGGTGATGAGGCCAGCGTGGAGGAGGAGGATACAGCATCGGTTGCTTTGGCAGGCGAACTGCTGCTGGACGTAAGAGAGGCTGTTGTAGAGGATACTATAAGGCTGGTGGCTGCGGTTGTGCAGGTCAATGCTTTGGAATTTGAACTTATGGTCATGGAAGGAACTGTCAAGGCCGATGTAGTTTGGGTGGTCTCTTCACGACTTTCAACAACTGAAAGAGATTTTAAGAAAAATTATTGATGATATTTAGTCTCTGTAAGATTCCAGCAAGAAAACCAACAATTTAAAGAGTAAAACAGAGCTAAGTATTTAAATTTCAGTTACATCAATAATAAACTTAGAGATAATATCAAAGAAATGTATAGCTACACAATTCTTTGGCAGACATCAGGAAATGTCCTTACCATTGCCTTACTAACCAATAATGCATCAAATAAGCACATTCTTGAAGACAGGTACCTCATTGCAATATTACTTATATTTGCATTTGACTGTCACCCCCTCAATTCTCGTAAACTCCTTGTAAATTATAAGATCACGTCAACTGATGCTGATGTAATCAACAGAATTTGAATCCTGTTTGTCTCCCCCATCCTCTCTCTCTGTGTAATATATTGCCTTAAACAGCGATGAACTGGCAGATGTAATTGACATATACATCTGGTCCAGCAGATGTGATTGACAGATACATCCAGCCGTAGATAAAGTCAACAAAGTGACAACTGGAGAAGCAAAAGTGTGTGGATAAACATGTGTGGCCATATGGGTCGCATGGGAGTTAAGATTATATAAGTCTAGAGTTTTGGCTGAAGAAAATCCCTGATGACTTCCAACTCCAGACAGCTCCTTCGTGTGTGCAAACTGACTGCTCTCCTGCTTCACACAAGTGTCACCATCGAAGAAAATATATATAACTTAAATTTAGTGTATCGAGCCAGCAGATAATTTTCTGAACATATACTATTAAATATAAGAGATAATGAATGTCTTATGTTTAATCATGAGCCGTTCTAAACATTGTATTTTGGCTTTAATTTCAGCTGAAAATAAAGACAAAAATTCTCCAACATTTGGATAATTTTTTATTAAGTTGGTTCAAAGCTTTTGGCTCACATGAGTAAAAAGAACCTTCAGATATTGGAGGCCATCTACATTAAATCCAAACAACCCACACTTAATAAAATCACATTTAAATCTGGTTATAAAATATTACATTGCGTTTAAATATATGGTTCTGTTAGCATTTTGAGCTCTCATGCGATGCGTTGTCATAGAACCGCATTACTAATTTACGAACTGCGTTTGCTACTTTTGGTAACTTATCGTTACTTAGCAAAGTTTTATGCCAACACAAGATAAAATCGTCTTTGATGGTGGATGTTTTTATGTTAACGTCCATGTAACCTCTCTGAAGATGGCTCATGTGAGCCGAAAGCTTAGAACCAACTTAATAAAAAATTATCCAAATGTTGGACAATTTGTGTCTTTATTTTCACCTGAAATTAAAGCCAAAATACGATGTTTAGACTGGGTCATGATTAAACAAAATAGACAGCCATTGTTTCTTATATTTAACAATATATGTTTAGAAATATGTATGTGTGTGTCCTTTATTGTTTTCCAGCAGTAGTACATAACATTTGCTTGCTAACTGTTAGACCACCTGCACTTAAATTGATAGAAAATGAGAGAAATTTTTGGTAACAGGTGAATTAATCTATGAGTTACAATACTAGGATTTTACAATTAAGCAGTAGTTGCACGATACTTTGAGACAAGCTGAAAAAACCATTTTTCTTTTCCTTAATTAGCAAGAATTCAGTTAAGAAAACAGAAAAGCCTGAAAGAGACAGATAAATTAATAGAAACATAGAATTTGTGGTAGAATTAGAGAATGACCTTCCCAGGAATTTATTCCCAAATATGAAGGTTGTCTGTCAGATGAAGGAGACTATTGACTAGCAGTAAAAGTGTTTATATTTGATAAGATGGGTCAACACGCAGTAAATAAGATGGTCTGACTGAGGATTGGAAATTTGGCCAAAAGGGATTCAGGGAGGCTAAATGAATTTACCTAATAAGGACATCAAAAGTGACTATATCTGATAATAGGATGAATCATTTCAGTTCTCAACTAAATGTTATAGCTCTTACTTTTGATGGTGTTTCCTTCTAGACTTTTAAGGCAATGTGGAAAGTTAGTTTCATTACGTCATTATTTTCTTTTTTTTCTTGTTGCAGTTGGAAGTCTTTAGGTGATGTGGTTTTTGTTATTTGGTAATGCTCTTTGTTTGTAGGATCAATCAACAAGGTTTGATGAAAGATATTTTTGAAAGATTTATAAGATGAATTCATTGGGAATCATTTTCAACTGTTGATCTGAGAAAATGCTTGTATACAGATGATAGTTTAAATATTTCTCAAGGAGTTGGATACTATGTAGGATATCTATATGAAAGTTTACATCTGATGAAGCTATTTAAGAAAATGACAAATTTTCAGCATTGCAATTTGGTTCTGTAACATCTTATGATACTGGACAGCAGTATTCTAAACAACTTATCCTGTATCCAGTTCTCTTATCTTCTGTATGAGTGTACCTTTGCCATAAAAAAACAGCAAAATATTTGAGAGGATTATATATATTTCTTCACCACTTGACAACATAATTATTGGGGGGGGGGGGAGGCACTGTTAGAAAGCAAATGCATGGCAAGAACTTTCATAACTTGTAGTAAAGAGAATGAACCGAACCAACTCGGTCTCACTATTGTCCCTCTCCCCATGAGTGTGAGGAGGAAAATTATACACACACACACACACAAATAAATAAATACACAACAGTTTTTATGATAGTTTCAGGTGTAACCCTGTTTGGACGTTTAACTGCATAAAATTGCTGGATAGTAATTCGGAGAAACTACTAATTAGATAATAATAGATTGAATTGTTGAGAACAAAAGAAAAAAAAGAGTTAAGAATTAGGTTTTATATAAATAAAATGTATTTAAAAATGTTTCCAAATATCAAACCCAGAATTAACTAGCCAAGATTCAGTAAAATTAAGTAAAAATCAAGGTTTTGACCCATATCCATTTACTGCCTATAAGAAGATATTAATGTGTCATCTAAATCTTTTGGTCCTGAGAAATAAAATTTGGGGTTTTGTTTTCATCCATAACATCTGACTAAATGTTTATATTCTTACTGAAGAGAGTGACGCAACGAAGAAGGCATCAAGGTTATGTTGAAATCCCGAACTTGGGGTTTGTTTACATTCATACTACATTTTTTTTTATATTATTATTATTATTTTTTTTAGACTGATTTGCTCTGGTCATATGAACAGCAACTGCCACACAAGAACACAGATGCACACATGACAGAAAAATTGAGTGAGAGTCACCTGGCTGGTCATTGCTTTAAGAATTACTATATTTCTCAAATGACCAATAGAGAGCTTTATCCTTGAGTAAGAAAAGATACATTTAATTCAAATTTTTTTTTTATATTCAATAAACTTGCTGTTAGAGTTATCAACAGGATTGTGCATTTTATTGAAGGAGTTCTTATTTCAGCCCTGGTTCCTGATGTTGGCCCTCGATGTAAAGAAATAAATTATCACAACCATAGACAAGAATTACAAAATTTTGTGTGTTATGTTGGGTTCACACTAAACTTTGCTATCAATCGCAATATCTTAGGATTTGGGGGAACCCAAATCAAACTTAACGAAATGACAACCTGTCTCCAACCAAGGATGGAAAAGAGAGTTGGATGAAGTTGGAGTTGCTCAACAAAGGTAGCAACTGAAAAAGTGGAATAAGACATTCCAACTACAGATCACGATTTCTGTTTTAGAAATGTTTATCTGAAATCCTGTGAGACATGTGAGTAATAAAATAAGAATGAAAGGGTTTTGTTTAATTTTCAAATTTTATGATTTTTTTTTTTAATGAAAATTGATAAGTGCCAATGTTTACTTTGTTTCCTTGCTTGCACACCCCAGCTACATGTACAACAACAGCATGTTGTTGTGGCCTGTCTGAAATTTGTTGATCTTGTTTACCAACAAGTTCATCCTGTTGTCAATCATAAACTACTGGTATCAGCCTAAACCCTGTGCTGATGAGGAGGAACAGCTGCACATTGTTGTCCTGTGCACAGCACACCTGGTGCATCGGGTGCTGGGTTGCTATGCATGGCTGCCTGTCATATGAGCAGATGCTGCTGCCAACCAAAGTCTCCTGCTGTCCTATTAGCAGGGCTGAATCATGTGACAACTTTTGCCTTTTGCACTTCTTCAGCCAACAACATGGAGGCTGGTGCACCCCAATGACTCAAACTTGAACTTTGTGGATCTTGCTCGCTTGAAGCAAAAAAAGTACCATGTACAGAAAATTCAAATAAATGCTAATGAAATCATCTTACCATTTTTTTCAGAAAGTAGATCTGTATCTGGAACTTTCTTTTCTGTGGCTATTCGATCAAGCATCTTTTCAACTCGTTCCTGTTCAGCTTTGCGGTCATTTTCATAGTCTTGTTTGGTTGCATAAACATTGGCATAAGACAACTGGAAAGAAAAAAATAAATTGTCAGAACAGAAAGTATTTGTTGTAGAGTGGCTGACACCCCTGCAGCACTTGCAATGATGGAATGGCCTGAAAGGGTTTACTTAAGTAAAGAATAGTAGCATTCAAGACGTAATATTCGAGTGTCATTTGACCAATATTCGGACTGATTACTTCGGTGACTATTGCAATCTAAACCCCTCCTCTCGGTGTCATAAGTTCTGTCTTGTCTGTCATTGTAACTATTGTACTGTTCTGTGTATATCTGTTTAGCACCGGATATTGTGATGAATAATACCGCAGCACACTTTCTGTGTATCATATCCACTTCGGTAATACAGCAGTATAGAATCATTAAAATTCAAAACACGCAAATAGCAACAGTTTTAAGCATTTTATTGAAGAAATCAGTTCATAATGATGGAAGGGTTTATCTAAATGCTTGACATTTTAAAACCAATTCATTCTTACATATTTATTTATACTATTTATATTCAAACTATTATTTTTTATCTTTGTTGTTATATCATCAAGTTTTTTTTATTTAGGACTGTTCAGTTTTTTTTTGTTTTATATAATCATTTCACCCCAAGTAAAGCAGGACTGCCATTGGAACACAAGAGGTAACAGTGAGCAAAAAAACAAGGTACAGAGGGTGTAGATGAACGATAAGAGATGGATGGCATTTAAGTCAGTAGAATATGGCAACTGACATTAAAATTTTGGAGATTGTAGCTATTAGGGAAGCAAGCAAATGGAAGCGATTTCCACAAAGTGTAAGGAAAGAAACTTTTAAAGTAGAAGAGATGGTCACATTTAACTGTTTCGACTGTAAAAGGGGTGGAACCTTGAAACCTTGAATG
This sequence comes from Ascarosepion bandense, assembly GCA_037127315.1. Taxonomy (NCBI): domain Eukaryota; kingdom Metazoa; phylum Mollusca; class Cephalopoda; order Sepiida; family Sepiidae; genus Ascarosepion; species Ascarosepion bandense. Next base: position 126,202 of record JBBBDQ010000126.1, on the reverse strand, counting down.
CCAATCTAGTAGCACAAGTAAATACATGTGGTCAGGGAACCACGGAAACAAGCTTTTCAGAGCAGTTGCCATAAAAACACTTGCAGAAAAGACAGAAAGCAGCAACATTGACAAACATTTCTGCACAAATCTCTGTGTATTAACTTCTTGAAATGCATCTCTCATGTAATTGTTCAAATCACTAACACTTCTTAGGTTTTCGACTATAAAATTTGTCCTTGAGTACTTCCCAAAAGAAGAAATCCATTGCGGTCAAGTCAAGTAAACGTATTGACAAAGCAATTGGTCCTCTTCAGCCAATTCATTTCTCAGGAAATGGATCATCAAGACATTCACAAACTGCTCTTAAATAATGTGGAGGGCCTCAACTTATTGGAAACAATGAACACCATTGTAATAATATACCTACTTTTAGACAACCCTGTATATGTGTGTGATTGTGCACACACACACACACACACACACACACAAGTAAAAGATGCAGCTCAATTTTGTAGCACTATTGGACCAGTGCTTTTGTTAATAATTGCTAATCCGTCATCTCTGTATAACCTGACTAGTTCTAGGTCCCAAAGAATATTTAATAGGAAAACCCTAAAAATTAGCTATTCGTGTACTAAAAATATAGAAAGTATAATCAGCTCCAACAATAGAAGAACTTTATCTAGATACAATTGGAGTAGATAGATCTATCTATCGCCCGGTTCACACTCCACCCATGTCTATTGAACAGGTTAAGAGGCTCATCCCTTGTTCCCTGTTTAGGATATGGTTTCCGGCTTTCTCTTTTCCAATCTTTTCTCACTATTACGTAGCCCCCTGCACATCAGTGGCGTTACCGCCTTGCTCAGGGAGGGTGATACGATAAAAAAAAAATTGATAACCCAAAATCTACTACCACTGATCAAGCCAGCTCCAGAGTAACAACTCCTAGTCAAGAAGCCTTAGTTCTGCAAATCCTAACCAAAGCAACCCTAAAGTTGCTTGGAATTCACAAGACATAAGGGATGCAACTGGACATGACAGTCATACACCTAAATGCAATTGCAGAATTAAAAATGAGTGTCCTATGGGTGGAGAGTGTGTGACAGAAGGGGTGGTATATCAAGCTAAAAGAAAATACAAACTTGAAGTACTACATTAATATTTCAGCAGGTGCTTGGAAACAACGATTATACAATCACTCACACACTCATTTCCCAACCCTGAATTGAGAAACCAGACATCTCTATCTAAATATCTCTGGTCATTGAAAGACAAGAACTTAACCCCTATGATTAAATGGAATATCAGTAAAAAATCTAACATGCCCATCAACTTCAAAAGATTGCTGTCGCTTATGCCTGGATAAAAAAAAAAAAAAAAAAAAAAAAAAAAAATCACTATCATCAAACACAAACACCAATTTGACCTGCTGAATCTGAGGAGGGAATTAGTTTTTAAATGTCGACATAGGAGACGTCTTAAATTATGTCACACTTTTAGCCCCTCATTCCTCTGAAGTCTTTACACACATCACACTATGTTATGGAATATATATATATATATATATATATATATGTGTGTGTGTATATATATATATATATATATATATATACACATACACACACAATATATATATAGCTGTGTGTGTGTGTGTGTGTGTGTGTGTGTGTGAGAGAGAGAGAGTTGTATGTGTACATATATAGGTATTTATATTACTAAAGTTATACTGTCTTATAACTGTATCGTTGACCGAAAAATTTACCTACATTATTAAGTTATATTGTATTATTATTGTTGTTGTATTGTTAACCGAATAATTAGTATAATTTTGATTATATAATGGTGTGGTGGTAAGTGTGATTAAAACGGAGTGATTAACTATTATATCTTAATTTTATAATTTCTTAGGATTTTAAAATTCCAATTTCTTATCTTTTCACTAGTAATATGTAAATTTATTTTTTAAACTAAATAACTAAGTTTAAACAACTAAATTTACATAGAATAATTAGGCTTACTTTTAAATTAAAATTTAAAAAAAATTTTTAACTTCATATTGTATTATATTTGTTTTGTTGATTGTATATTTAGTATAATTTTGATTATATATTGGTGTGATGGTATTTGTGATTACAATGGATTGATTAACTATTATCTCAAATATTTTTTAATTTGTTCTAGACCCCAATTTCTTATCCTTTCACTGTTAATATATATTTATTTTTTTCTTTTCATTTCCTATCATCTGTTATATCTAATTCAAATTTATTCCTCTCTTCTTTCTTCTTCTTCTCTTTTCGTTTATGCTTTAAGATACTTACCCTTTCTTTTTAACGCTATCTCTCTTCACTTAACCCCCTTCCTTTATGTTTCAAATCTATAGGTCAGCAGTCTAACTGACCTGCTGAATGTATCTTTAGATTTAAGTTGACATCCGCTCTTATGCGTGCTCTTTGATTATATATTGCATATATATATATATATATATATATATATATATATATATGTGCTCATGTATGAATATGTGTGCATATTCGCTGAACTGATGTAATGATCTATTTTTTCTTAAATTTTCTCTTTTAAGGGAGCAATCTTTATTTTTATTCCATTTTTTTGTTTTTGTTTTGAGGCCTTTGTGAATTTCATTCACGTAAAATCTTCTGTACAATAAAGATGGAAAATTATGAAATAACGTGTCTGCCTTAATTTTTTCTTATATATATATATATATATATATATAAAACTTCAAACATTACTTTTTTTTTTTAGTGGAAATCAGTGTGAGTTCTCAAATAAATAAATAAATAAAATCAAATAATTTCATTTACCAGCCTGCACAGTTGAGTAAACTTGGTAAAGAAAATGTGCCCACTAGCAGGATTTTAACATGTATCCTCTTTTGCAGAAGACAGTATCTCATTTGACGTGCTTTAGTAAACTTGCTAATTGATCAAAAGAGAAGGGCTCAAAAAAATTGTTAAAAGGATAGGGAGGGAAAATAAAATACTTACTCTATCCAAGTTGATGCCTGGGGTGGCAAAACTAAGAAGTTTTCTTCGTGACCTTAGATCTGGCGTTTTGGATTCACTGGCACTGGTATTGGCCTAGAATTAAAAAAGAAGAAAAAAAAAAATAGATAAAATATTTTCCAATATAAAAGAAGACTTAATATATTAATTAAAATCTCACAGCACTTCTTAGTAATAAGATATACAGTTGTTCTGGTTACAAAAAGCATTACTCAATAAGCGAATGGGCTTTGTTGGCATAACAATGGAATATCTCATATTTATTTCTTTGGATATTTATTTTGGTCAAAAAGAAAAAAAATCTTACATATGAAAAAAGTTAACTGGAAAAAAAAAAGAGAAAAAAAAGTTCTTAATAAATGAAAAGTAATTTTTCTTAACAGGAATATTACTAATCTTAATATTACTAAACATTCATAGAAATGTATTGAATATACAGAGGTGAACAAAATAATGGAAACACCTTAAAATCTCAAGCAAATTTATTTCAATATGGTGCAGGACTGCTTTTGGTAGTAATTACAGATTGAATTCTGTATGGGATCAACCCATACAAGCTTTGAATTGTTTCCAGAGAAATTTTTATCCATTCTTCAGGTAAAGCATTCTTTCAATGATGATGGTGGAGGATACTGACTCCCCGTTTGATTTTTCTAAAATGAACCAAAAATGCTCAATGTTGAGATCTGGAGACTGGTGTCAAGAAAAGATGTTCTACTTCACTAGAATGTTTGTCGTGCTATCCAGCTACAACTTTAAGCAGTATGAATGGGTACAATATCATCGTGAAAGATGATATTTCCTCTGTAAGCCTGTAAACAGTTCCTGAACCATAGGACGAAGTTGATTACTTAAAATTCTTAAATAGTTCTGACTGTTGATTTCAATAAACTCATTTAAATAATATCTGTTAAAAAAAAAAAATGAAGTACTACTAATATTAAATCAACAATTTTGCCAGTTTAATTAAATTTTCTAAATTATGCTATTATAGTGTTAGGTGTTTTCATTACTTCCTGTATTTTAAAATTTTATTTGCAAGTCATAGCCACAAAGCTGTTTGTAGAATTGTGAAAACAGACCTGTGTCTCTTCTGACTGGCGATCAGTGGTTGCTATGGAAACTGAAGGTTGACTAGAATCAGCATCACTTTTTGCAGCCTCTGTTACAGACCGATTCAGTTTGGTTGTTTTGCTGAAAGAGGAATGAAAAAAACTTAATTCACACAAATTAACACAATTTATATCAAAAAGGTGTCACAAGGATGATCTGTCCATCATGGAGTAGCAATAATTGAAGACAAAAATAAGCCATTTTTAAGATTTTATTAAACACACACAGTTTTATTGCAAAGAATTTGTCACTTTAAGTGAGCAGGTTCAAGCTGACTTTGAAGTTTTGCAAGGACAATATTATCATGTCTTCATCTTCATTCATTTCATCAAGAAAAAAAAAAAAAGAAAAGAAAAACAAAAATAAAACCCAGCCCTGATGAGTGAAGACACAATGGTGTCTTTACAAAACTTTGAAGTCGGCATGAACCTGCTCAGTTAAAGTGACAAATTCTTTGCACTAAAACTACCAAACCTCTATATCCACCCCCCCCCCCAAAAAAAAACGCTTGCCAAAATACCTTTTATCTAAAAAAAATCTTGATGCAAACATATATATATATATATATATATATATATATATGAGAGAGAGACACTTGGTTGGCAAGCAGCCTACCTTGCCTGGAGGATAAAGGGAGTCTGCATAGAGTCAACATCTCTACCTGTAAAAAAGACAAGTTACAGAAGTATAAACAACTGCCCTGTTGATGGCAAGGAGTCAATGGTGACCTATGCTCCACTGGGAGTGATAAGGTTTAGGGATTATTCTTCATATCACATATCTAAGGAAAGGTTTGAAGGAATAGTGATTGAGTAACAGATTTATTTTTTTTATGGTTTATTAATCTTTTGCAGGTTATTCACAGCCAGAAAATGTTTTTAGACTATAAATTTTGTGGAGATAAGAAGTTCTATTAATTAACTCACAGCTGAGAGACTTCATACCCTTCCCAAAGATATTTGTGCATAAGTGAATATAATAAATCTGACCAGAATTGGGACTTTTTTTTTTTAAATCATATCACCCCGAGCAAGGCGGTAAGGCCACTGAAGTGCAGGGGGCTACGTAGGAGTGAAAAGATTGGAAAAGAGAAAGCCGGAGACCACATCTTAAACAAGGAACAAGGGATGAGCCTTTTCACTTGTTCAATAGACGTAGGTGGAGTGTGAATCAGGCGATAGTGTAGTCTATCTACTCCAATTGGCTCTTGGATTTAAATTCCTGATATTTTATCCATTACATCACATGCATATCTAACGTTATAGCAGCTGGTATTCCAAAGCAGTCACTCATCACGGTACTAAGCAAGCTCAACATTGTTTAACTTTGGTGATCATATGAGAACCAGTGTTTTAATGTGAAATATGCCTGTAAGACAGAAGCAACGATACCCTGGCATGCAAAGCCTAATTTTATTTGGCATTAACCAGTGTGTTGGTAAGTGTATTTTTTTCAATGTTACATCTGCATTTTCCCCCCCCTCAGTCTGATAAAAATAGCCATTGCAAGTTTGAAATGGTTTTATCAAATAAACCAATATATATACAACAGATTATCCAATAAACGTTATATGATTGTAAATGTGTGAAACTATTTTAATAATTTAAACAAGTAGGAAACATAAAACAAATCTATACAAAAAAGGTACAAATTTTGATGTATGGGTTATACCCACATTGCCAGTTGTTAGGCAGCTATAAAAACAGAATAATTCCTGTTTTCACCGTTCTCTGCATGCTATAGTGACAAGATTGATAAGACTTTGCTTTGTTTCCAAGCATGGGGATATGTTACTCATAAGAAATGGGTTTATATATATATATATATATATATATATATATACCCTTCGGGAGAAGGTATCTCTGACAAAAATGTTGGATTTACAACAACTACATTAACAAGACATCTTATATTACACGTCTGACCATTCGTCCATTTCTAGACATCTACAACAATATTCCTGTCTACGTTCACAATGATCGATAACACAACTATTCTACACCAAGAAAACAACAAAAAAAAATTACAGATCCTCGAGGCAATATTTATTAAAAAACTTAAGCCATCATCTAATAGAATCAGCTATGAATACTGTAGTAATGTCCTAAAAAAAGTTTTTTCATGCTTTAATACGTGCATGATCATAACATGGAAACATAAAAAATTCCATTGTGGATAATTTTCACACTAATGAATGCTGAGCCATCTGTCAGCCATTACATTCAAAGCAAGAAGAAAAGTTACAATAAATTTTAGCAACACAGTTTTGCAGTTATTTTTGTTACCACAGCTTATATCACATATATTTATACTTGTCTGAAGTATAGAAACCTCCAAATTTTTTTTAAAAATCTAAGCGTTTCCTATTGTTGCCTAATGTTTTCAACATGTTATAATAATTTTTATTAATTTACCTGAAAGATAAATTAATTTTCTGAAAGTTTGAAATTTTCAAATTTTACGTAATAAATCTATTGCATTTTGGAGATATTCAAACTCCCAGAAAATATTGAAGACCCTAAAAAATTTTTAATATCTAAGATAATCTTGGAAGGAGATTGAAAGTACTTAGGAACATCAAGAAACGGATAATAAAATCATCTGTCAAAGTTACAGCTCATTTCTTACATCTTTCAATTATATGCAAAAGATTATCTGTGAGTATGAACGAATTTTATTAAAAATAAACAGACAATGTTTGCAATTTATTTAATCTGACATGCCAAAAAGAGAATTTGCTGCCTAAATACACAAAATTTTATATATATAATTTTCTTTCTTTTGCATCAGTGTAACCCTGATATAAGAGAGTTGTCAGGACCGGATTGCCTTGTTGGGATTCATTCATTTCCTTACACTTGTCATTTACTTGTATACGGTACATACTGGTGTATATGTTGACTTCATTTAGACTACAAACCCTGAAGTTTTTGGCAGGAATTTTTACCTCTCAAGAAAAAAAAAATTTAACTATGTATAGTGTCACCAGTCACTGAAAAATGCATGAATTGAAAAAAAAAAAAAAAAAAAAACTGATCATAAAATGTTACATTATTACTCAAGCCTATACTGTAAACTAATGCTATGTTAAATGAAAAGTACTCCTGCAACCGATGCAAACGTTCACTAGATGTTATATTGCCAAAATAAACAGGCTGATTTCCTTTGTATAAAAAGAGGGTTCCATCTTGCAAAAGGAAAAAAAAAAAAAAAAAAAAAAAAAAAAAAAAAAAAAAAAAAGGCCTCAATATGAGTGGCCATGTGCATAAAGCTAAAATGAAGGATAAATATTAACAGTGGAGTTAATAAAAAAAACAAAACAAAAAAAAAAAAAAAAAAAAAAAAACTTATCCTTTTGTGATTGGGACTACTACCCCATCCACCAATACACAAAACAAAAAAAGTAATGCAAAAGCAACCAAAATACAAACCTAGCAGGCTTCTCAAAACTTTGATGATTGTCACTTGAAAGTGTCTCCTGGTTTTCCTTTGAAGCATTTGAATTCTGAAGCTCAGGTGAATCGGGTATTTTTCTCTTGCCAGTCTCTTTCTGGAAAAAAAGACCAAAATGTTAATAAAACGAAAATCTACAAGTATTAACTAAGCTTAAATTAGTGTGGCAACCAGTGAAGATTGAACACACTTCAAAGCTGTAATGGCCAGCAAGACTACCTCGTTAACCACTATTCTATATTTACAGAAATATGTACCAGATGGTTTTGCACACCCCTCTCTTTAAAAAAAAAAAAAAAGAGAAAAGAAAAGAACCTGTTGACTGTGAAATAGAATCATGGGGTTCTCTGCTGCTTTCCTCTTCCTTCGATTTAGATATATCCTATGAGTGCTAAATTTGCAAAGTTTTCTTTCCTTGCTGTGTGTCCCACAACATCTCCAGTATGGCAACGGCTTTACGTTTTTTTTAAAACCAGATCGAGATATCCCGTGACTCATTAGTCGTAGGAGCATCACATGTACTGCATTCGCAGTGGAAGTGATATTCCTTTGGGCATGACAGCCTGATGAAGCCCAAGCCAACCCTCTCAAGGCTGGTTTAAATTTAGTGTTTCCAATCTCTTAGAAAGGTTTCCACCCGAGGCTATAGAACCCAGTCTGTCCTGCTATTTATCTATAGCTAGGGGAAAAAGAGATGGATTCATACTGTCTCAAAGTATTAGCACATAAGTGAATGTAATGGATTTGAATGGAATTTGAACATGACTCTCCAATTCCTCAATCTGGGCTGATATCCTTTACTCCACTGTGCCTTCTTTCTTAAACAGTAGAAAGCATATATCAGAAAAACGTAAAAGCTGCATGCATCCCCCAGGTGACCATGGGCAACTGACATGGATGATCACCATCTAATGAAGGGAAACACTGCATGAAATCATAATCCTAATTCAATGTTGATGCTGCTCAACCCAGTCAACATCCCATTAGTTTTCTTAATTCTTGACCAAGCAGGTGTGTCATTGTTACAGGGTTCCCACAGATCTATATTAAAAAATTCTGTAACTCTCCAGGATGTTTATGTTGGTGAATGCTGCTGTAATCCGTGTCTTCAGTTCATCTTTGGTGTTACAAGGAGTTTTGTTGGTCTCTCGTTCAAATGTGCCCGACACATAATAATTAAGGTCGTCTCAGTGTAGGGGAGTTGGGTGGCCAGATGTAAGGGGGGGGGGTGATGTGGTTGCAGAAATTGTCTTGACAGTCATGAATGAGTTCACATGCTTGTGTGGCATGATGCACAAACCTGTTGCCAGACAAAGGGTCTCCCAGCATCCACCTTCTTGAACCAGGGCTGCACTATTCCTCTTCAAGGCACTTGATGTAGGTCCTCGTATTGAGCCTGAGGACATGTGAGAAGATGAATGGAAAGTATAACAATGCCATCACTAGTGATCTCTCCAAACACCATATTGACTGGATATACCATCCAACCCTTTTCGAATCCTCTGCACTGTCTTCAGATTGTCATGAATTCCAAGGAGTACAGCATGCCGATTCTAAATTTCTGGCATAGTGAATTACATCATACTGCTTTTTTTTTTTTTTTTTACAGATGATGCCCAACTGACCCTACTACACTGTGCAGTTGACAAAAAAAAACAAAAAAAAAACAATATACACATGCAAAATTAATATAAAATGGTGATAATTTACCCTCATTGTACTATATATAGCATTTTGGCAGTAACCTTTCTTTTATGCAGGTTCCATTGAACATGACAGACAAGATAATATCAGTAAGTCTTTTATATAATTGTTCATGTTGTTACAATATTTTTCTTTTCATAACTCAAATTATATAAGAATTGTCCAAAGGTTTTATTTTTATCAAGTGTTTTCAGCTATACCTTTAGCCATTATCAAGGAGGAATTTTATTTTACTTGTAACTAAATTTGTCTAAAGTTTATGTATACAGTGTTAGGTTTTGAACACAGTAATCTAATTATTACTGTATTCATAATTAATATTTTTAAGTGTAAGATGTTTTTTTCATTAGTAATGCCTTGATTATTTTTAATCGTTTGCATGTGAATGATGCTATTTTGTGTGTTTGTCAACAAGTATGTCAGAGATAGGGCCTGGTAGATTTGCATATGTGTTTAAATGGGATCGGATGAAGCTGTGAAGGTGATAGTTTAGTCTATCTACTCCAATTGAAAAAAAAAAAAAAAGAAAAAAAAAAAAAGAGTGAAAAGATCGGAAAAGAGAAAAACCGGAAACCACATCCTAAACAGGAAACAAGGGATGAGCCTCTTCACCTGTTCAATAGACGTGAACCGGGTGATAGTTTAGTCCATCGAAAAGTGCAATGTCAATCTTCATGACAATTTTGTGGTAGTGTAGAACCTGGTTTCTACATTTTATGGATCATACCTAATTTCCATAAGGATATTATTTATCAACCTCCTGATTGGACAACAGATATTAAAATAGTATTTTGTATATTTTTCACATGTAAGTTTTAAATTTGAACAAACTAAACACTTTTAGGCTCCAGGCTAAAATACAACAAACCTTTTCTGACTGGTTAATAAATACCAAGGTCATATTTACGCTTATGCACAAGTATTTAAACTAGAGAACCGCCAAAATTAAAGAAACTTCTTCGAGCTTATCACATGATCAACAAGCAAATAAATAGGGTGCACTAGCACATTTTCACCAGAGTCATGTTGCCAAACGAATCTAAGGCACTCAATTAGGTAAAATTTCAGGTTAATATAAATAAACTTTCAAAATTTACTCACTCATATCACACTAGATTGCATTTACAACACAGAAGTTCTCAACCATAGAACAGTGAAAGTATTATTACTAGACTACAAGAATGTCCAAGAATGTGAGATTGATTTTTTTTTTTTTGGCTAAGCCCATATGTGAAATTGAGGATGAAATTTTTTTTGAAAGTAGTTTTAAGATTGTCAAGATTATTCTGTGTTTGGAAAATAACATACACATGACTACATACATAAACTTTACCCATATTTAGTTGCAACAAAATTCATCCTTGAAAATGGCTAAAAGTATAGCTGAAAGTGCTTGAAAAAAAAAAAAATATATATATATAATATATATATATATATAATTTGAGTTCTGAAAAAAATCATAACACATAAAAGATTATATAAACAATCTTAATGATAGTACCCTGTCTGTCATTTTCAATTATATATATATATATATATATATATATATATATATATATATAAGAGAGAGAGAGAGAGAGATTAAATAAATTGCAAACATTACGTCTGCTTATCTTTAATAAAATCCTTTCATACTCACGGATAATCTTTTGTGTATTATAGTTGAAAGAAGTCAGAAATGAGCTTTAACGTTGACAGATGTTATTATCATTCATTTCTCAAGATGCCCATGCACTTTCAATCTCTTTCAGAGATCATCTTCAGGGGTGGGAGCTATGGTAACAAAAAATAACTGAAAAACTGTCAATGTTACAGCTCATTTCTGACTTCTTTCAATTATAATACGCGAAAGATTATCCGTGAGTATGAACAGATTTTACTAAAAACAAGCAGACATAATGTTTGCAATTTATTTAATCTGACATGTCTAAAAGAAAATTTGCTGCCTAAATACACACACACACACACACACACACACACACACACATATTTGAGAGATGTGGGGAAACAAAAAAAAAAAAAACACCCTCTTACCTTGTGAAGCCTGTATCTTTGACTGGAACTCAAGGAGCTCAGAATGGGATTGTTTTTCACTTCCTGCCGGGGCCTCTTGGAATTTGGAGAATTCTCTGATTGTGACAAATGGGCACAGGGTGCTACTGGCCGTTTAACACCAGTGCCTGTGCCACTGTTACCAGCTATCATTCCAGAGGAAGGATTCGTTACAGATCCGCTACTTGCTGCAGATGATGGTACCATGTAGCGTGAGGTAGGAGACATGTATGAAGAAGGGGTGAAGTTGCAGAGAGACAAGTCCGGGAGAAAATCTGGCAATGAGGGCATAGATGAGGAGGAGGCTGTGGAATGGTTACTTTCTTGTCGTCTGGAATAGTGATTTTTTTTTTTTTTAAAAGTATTGTAACAAGTTCAGAGAGAGAGAGAGAGAGAGAGAGAGAGAGAGAGAGATGAATTCAAAATGCACTATACAAATGAGATATAATTATAAAGCTTAATTTAGTCAGGCACAAGGCCTAAAAGGACAGAAGAGTGTGTAATATCAATCTTCTAATTGGGGAGAGCATTCATTGCTTTGAAAAGCCTCTATGCACTATAAAGAAACAAAAAAAAAAAAAAAAAAAAAAATCACCTCACATTTACAAAAGTCAATTTTGTCAATGTGTGCAGGTTATTAGCAAGAAAAAAAATGGTAGAAAATTTTAATAGAATAGATAAATGTATCAAACTGAACATTTGTATTTGAAAGTTGTTTAAACTTTATAAAAGATTATGATTTGAATCAGAAACTGCAGAAGTGGAAAAATACCACAATTTTAAATATATAAATAAGTTAAAAATAAATATAAGCCAAAATATGCTATTGTATTCGAATAAAACTATCAGCAATTATTTAAATCAGGAATTTATTTATACATAAGATATTTGTAGTGAAAAAAAAAAAGAGGAGAAATAAAGGAAGATTGTGAAAAGAAAATGGGAAAAAACTGTAAAGGGAGAAAGAATTAAAAGATAGTGATTAGATGGAAAGAGAGAAAAAGGGAGAGGGAGGGAAGACAGAAAAAGAGGAGGAGCCAGAAAGACAGAAGTGAAGAGAGGCAAAAGGAGAGGGGGGGGAGACAAAGGTAGAAAAGGGAAAAAGAGTAAAAGAGAGGAAGGAGACAGAAGGAAAAGAAAAGGGAAGAGACGGAAAGACAGAAGTGGCGGGGGGGGGGGGATGGAATGGAAAAAACAAAAACAAACAAAGGAGGAAAAAATAAAAACAAACAAAGGAGGAAAAACAAGAGGGAAAGAAAAGAGAGAAAGGAAAAATATAAAAAGGTGATGGGAAAGGGGCAAAGGAAAATAGCAATGGGAAAGGAGAAATGAAAAGACATTATCAACAGCAGGTCAATTATTTTTAGCTAACAAAAATGAAATTCTGCATCATTTGCATTTGTGTTTTGCAAATGCAGTGAATTAAATTCTCATTATCTATAGTTAATTTGTTAAAATAGTTAAAAGCAATAAACATTAGCCATGAAGCAACCATCTATGGTTGACTGTCCATTACACCAGATGCAAAGAATTTGGAGGTATCAATATTCATGCTTTGACTTCTCATAAAAATTACAGATTATTGTGATGTATAGGATAGATTATAGTTGATCATGGAGTTGAAGATGTTGATCTTGCAGTAGTTGGGAGAAAACATCCTCTTTAGAGTATATTCCATGGAGAAGTTCCTCTTGACAAAAAACTGTTCAAATGAAACTTCATTCCTCTCGAATCGAATGCGATAGTTTGCAAGGTAGATTTTAGTAGAAGATTAAGGTTTTCCTGCCATGCAAAAAATAAGCCCATATTTTGGATTATTAATAGGTTTTATCACAAGGAACAACACCGTATAACCTACAAATGGCATTTCAAAATTTTTCTAATGACAAAAATATTGATCGTATAATTGACATAGTTGCTATTAAAAAAGCTTGGTGATCTGAGGATCAGGTCTTCAAAAACTGAAATGATTAGTTTATAGCCTGCAAAGAACCAGATTATATATATATATATATATATATAAAATAAATAAAAAGGTCCAATAATTCAATGAGCAATGTGCTGTCATTACAAATAGGAGGTTGCTCAGCTTAACATTTATCACTCTGGATGTGACTTCATTTGCTGTCCAAAAGTTTCTCCTGCTACTTAAAGTGACTGACCCCCTGAACAATAGTGTGTTTGAATTTCATAGATGTGTTGTCATATCCTACTATGGCAACAGAAAACAATTTTGAGCGAAATTAAAAAGAAGGATACTGCAAGTGAAAGGCCTTGAAAAAGAATGCAGTAGAAATGCAGTGTACTTAAGGTAAAAAAAAGAAAAGGGTAAACTGAAAATATGGCCTCACCTCCTTTTTGCTGTATTATTTGCACTCTCAAACATGGAATCCTCTTCACTGCCTGTTATATTTGAACGTTTTCGGCTGAAAAGAAAAAACAAATGTCAGAATTTTTGGCCAGGAGGGAAAGTGATGGAAATTATGTGATGCCATGTATTTTTGTCTCCTCTGCGATATTTTTTTTTTAGACAGAGATTATTAAGAAAATGAAGTGATACATGTAGATAGCGATTTAACTAACCAAATCACAACACTTTCGAATTGTTTTCAAGAAGCAATGATTTTTTTTGTAAACAAGTCTCATGTCTTAACTCCAACCCCAAAATGGAGTATTTTCCCTATTACAAGAAATTATGTAAATTATTACAGTACAAATTGATCTCAGGATTTTTAGCTCAAAATTCCGAGTTAGGCCTATACTTACTGTATAGATCTACCCACAACCAAAATCACAAGGTAGGCTACCATTAGCCTAAAAATTAGGCCTTCAATATAACCAGCACCAAAATGACAAGGTCACACCACTTACCCGTATATTGAGACACTAACTGTAACATCTTTCTGTATGCATTGTATAGTAAAAACTAACAACACACTGGTAAGTACCATATATAACTTAAAGATTTAAAATTCTTCAGATTTACTGATAACACATTAAAGTCAACATTTAGTTAGAAAATATTACTATCGTAAATAACACATCATACCACGTAGGTTTTTTTTGATAGTACTGCTATGTTCATCTTGCTTATGAATCTTCGCTTAGAAACATAAAGAAAGTATTCCAGTTGACAAAATCAAGAAAATTAAGTTATTTACAATAAAAAATTTAAAATTTCTAACCTTGTTGTCAGAAATATTAACTCACCAGCAAGATTCAAATCACAGAGAACCAATATTATTTATGAATTCAGATGTCCCTTTAGGAACTGTGTTTCTGATCAATCCAAATTTGTAAACAATTATATTAAATATATGCCATGCTTAACAAGAAAACTTGTGTTACATTCCTCTGATCATAGCTTAATTATTTCTCATTTAAATAAATATGGAGACTTACCAAACTATCCACAACATACTCGTTCAGAATACAAATATAATGGCCTCATCCACATGTAAAAAAGGTTAAAAATAATGGAAGCATTACTAAAAAGGTAAAAACCAACACTCAACTATGAACCTAGCTGTGCTGACTGCGTTTGGAAAATAAAATATTCCTTTAACCCCAGATATATGCATAAAAACAATCAATGCATTTAGTTAAAAGTAAAAAGAAAATCCTTGATAATGGCTAAAAGTATAGTCGAAAGCACTCAGACATACAGTACATATGACAATTTCTACATAAATTACATCCAAAAAAGAAAATTATAAAGACAAGTTTTTAATTGGGTTTTAATGAAACTTGTATATATAAAAGAGGGATTATTGCCAAAATACAAAATTATACATTACATATGTTACCTTGATTTTATACAATTTCAAGAAATTCATTTTTGTAGGGGCTTAGTATTTATATTAGTTATAAACAGCAGTCCTTTGAGAATTTAAATTGTAATTTTTTTTGTAGTACTGAATCTATCGTTACTGTGAAATCTGCTCTGAATCATGAGATAAAAATAAAAAAAACAAAACTAAGATATTTTTAATTGCTTTTATATATAAAATATATCTTAAGAAAAATTCTTCTCTTGAGGAATACTGAATTTGTAAAAAAAATTCTTTTCATTTGTTAAAAATTTAAATTCTAATAATTTATAAAGTTTTAAAATTTCTGTATTTTTTTTTTAGCAGTTAGGTGATATTGTTATTAAGTAAAAACTATATTTAACACATTAGTTAATAAGTTTCAAACCTAGTATATATAGATAGCGCCACTAATAAAAAAATCTATGTGATGTTTATGAAGTACTAACCTTTAAATGGCACATGACAAAATTTGGGCCTAATCGGATTATTAGTTTACAAATTAGTTATTTAAGTGAAGCTAGTATTGCAAATTTTCAAAGCAATGGAAAAATATGAATTTCGTGTGTTTATAAACCATTGCTTTCTGATGGGAAAAAATACTGTTCAAGAAAAGCAATGGCTTGATAAGTGTTGTTCGGACCCTGCTCTGTCAGAAACAATGGTTAAGAGTTGGTATGCTGACTTTAAACGTGGTCGGGCAGACACAAATAATGCTGAACGTTCAGGTCACCCAAAATCAGCAGTTGTCCTAGAAAACACACACACACACACACACACACACACACACAGAAACTAGTTTTGGTCATCATAAATTAAATTTGCGTGATATAGCAGAGGTGTGGAACATTTCAGAAGGCAATGTATTCACCATTTCGCATGAACATTTGTCAATTAGAAAGCCATGTTCAAAGTGGGTGCCACATTTGCTCACAGTCAATCAAAAACAACATGTTGATGATTCAGTGCGTTGTTTGCAACTGTTTCAACACAAGGAATTTCTGTGTGACAATGTGACAATGGATGAAACATGGATCCACCACTTCACTCTGGAGTCAAATCCACAGTCAGCTGAAAGCTGTCAAAAGTGACCAAAGCCACAAATATCAGCAAGCAAGGTTTTAACCTCCGTATTTTGGGAAGTGCAATGTATTTTGTTCATCAATTATCTTTGAAAAAAGAAGAAAACCATCAATGGCGAATATCATATAGCATTATTGGTGCATTTGAAGGAAGAAATCGCTAAAATTGGACACAAATGAAGAAGAAAAAAGTGATCTTTCACCAAAACAATGCACTATCACAAGTAGACCGCAACGATAGCAAAACTACATGAATTGCACTTCAAATTGCTTCTACATCCACCCTATTCTCCAGATCTGGCCCCTAGCGACTACTGGCTGGTTGCACACCTCAAAAGAATGCCCCAGGGAAAGAGATTTGGCTTCAATGAAGAAGTGATATCGGAAAATTTTAATGCCAAGAACAACTTGTTCTACAAAAAAGGCATTGAATTGTTAGAGAAGTGTTGGAATCAGTGTAACACTCTAGAAGAAGACTATGTTGATGAATAAAGTTGAATTTTGTCTAAAAGTTCTTGTTTTATTATTTAGACTCAAGATTTATTGAGCGACTAGCAGTATAGCCTGGCGTTGCTCGGGTGTAATAAAAGCTTTAAAACTAATCCATGGTCCTGGAGCTCAGACTCTTTGGATGTTGGCACGAAAGACTAAAAAGCAATAGTTGTTTCCAGTTAAAGCGAAACCGTAGACTGAAAGAAAAATGAATGGATGTAAGTCAAATTTTGATTTCCTGCTATTGATATCAAATAAGTTTTTTCGTCGTAAACTGAATTTTGAAGGCTAAATAAGTCCTCTGAGTAAATGGCATCATGGCTGAGGCTAAGAACTACAATTATACCTACTTAGAGCCAAACCCGAAGCAAAAACTAAAGTAAAAGGGCTGAAAAAATACAGACATACAGGCAGATAAACAGACACACACACACAAACATTTTGCCTTTTATATATATATATATATATATATATAAAATCGATTTTCTGCACTACTGTAAGAACTGCAACCTTGAAACTTCTGAATATCGTTTCTTATGTCTGTCTACGAGTGTATTAAATTTGATTAAAATCAGACCACTCCTTCTATAATCCAATTTTTTCGATTATCGATTTCCGATATTTATCGGGTGTACCTCGACACAAAACCTAGCTAAGAACACTCGCAGACGCTTATAGTACAACTATATAAATTTTCAAGGAAATCGGTTCAGCCGTTTCGGAGTCTATAGGTAACGGACACACACACAAAGTTCCATTTATAAATAAGTTTAGATATGTTACTTATCATAAATGGAAAAGCTAACTACAATTCAGTATTCTTTAGTATATGAAAATGGATTTTTAAAATTTTTGTGTGTGCATCAGTGTATAAACATGTAGATTTTTGTAAATATGGATGTCCATGCACAACATTATCAAGAAAAAAATAACTAGCAGTAAATAGAGTAAATTTAAAATCAGAGTACCCGAAATAAAACATTAGATTACTTAGAATATTTTCCTAATTTTTTAAAGATTACTGGATAGTTATAGAAAAGGCGCTAACGTTATATTTGCCAAGTAATTTTTACAGATATGCCTCCCTCCCAATTGAGTTTTCATATATAGATATATAAGATAGTTGTCAGCACCTCATAAAAGCATCTACTTCCTTTCTGGGATATTTTAAAACATAAACTAAGTAATATTTGTTTCAAATTAGATTTGTTAAACTTTAAATCAGCTAATGTTCCTCCAAAAAAAAAAAAAAAAAAAAAAAAAAAACCCCGTCCAACCCATGGTTGCATGGATACAGACATTGAATGATGATTATGAGCCACAAAGTAACTTCTGAAACAACTTTCTGCATAGTGGTAGACTAGGCTCTCTAGCCTTGGGTGGCAACCTCTCTTAATTCAAAACCATGGTGAAGGTAACAGGAAACCACTCCACTATTTTTTTTTTCAGCTGATTTATATATACTGAAGAGCATTTAAAAAACAGTCAACAGGAAGAGAGGTCAGAAACCCCTACCCTGAAAATGCTTCAAGAAATACTTTACTTACGTTCCTTCCCGGAGGGCTGAGAGCACGTCACTTGTATCTGGAGTTATTGGGAAATCTAGATCTTGTTTCAGTGACGTAAACCTGGAATTTGAAAAAAAGGGAAAAAAAATTTTCAGTGAGTAATTTCCCAAAACAGGATATCTTAAAAAAAAAAAAAAAAAAAAAAAATTTTGTTTACTGCATTACAAATTGCATATCAGTGAATCTACAGTGCATTTAAATTTCTAGTTTTAGTAAGTTAGTTTAACAGGAGCAGATACGTTTGCTTTTTGTCTAGTTTACACTCATCCCTGGTCCTTTGAAGAGGAGTAGTCGTTTATCATTTGTTTCTTGTTTGGATTTCGGGTTCCTTCTAAAGTTTTCTCAATCTCTTTCACTCCAGTAGTCTGCTCACATTTGAGTGGCATTATTACCTTTCTTGGGGTGAATTGATGTGTGAGAGTGAGAGAGAGAGAGAAAATTATTATAACCTGGCATCTCAACTTCAGTCATGTTGCTTCCTTTTTTCTAAAACTAATTTCATGTTAATTATTTGGATAAGCTCTTCACTGTGGTACATAAACTTAATGAATTTAAGTGCAGTACTAGACTGGTAATGAGGTCTCATCAATTTACAGTTGGGTTGGTTAAATGTAACTATAAATTCTATGCTAACAGTTTATTTTCTTACACTTCTTGCTTGTGGAACTCTCTTCTGGCTCCATGCTCTCCAAATAACATCTTAAAAATTTTAAATGCAATGTTAATTGCTATCTATTGTTTTCCTGATTACTCTTCTATTGTTCTTGCTCCTTAGTCATGTTTCTGTTTTCTAATGTAAAACCTTGTGTCTTAGTGATCTTGTTGCCTTGCTTGAGATGAACTTGATAAAAAAAACAACCCCTTACTCCTCAAAAAGATAAAACTAAAATAGATAACTAGCCTTTTGGAAAGTTAAAAGTATTGCCAGTTTATATGACTTATTCAAATATAAAACTTCCAACAAAATAATTATATAGAAGTAAGCACATTGTACACTTAAAACGAGACCCCTAGCAACATGATTTAGTTTAGTCCTTTCTTCTCACTTATCTGCATATTTTTTGTTGTTACAATTGTTACCACCAGTAATAAATCCTGTTGGGACTGCTAATTCTCTCAGAATCACCTTACTGTATAGTTCAGGTGAGAAGACATACTTGTCTTACACCTCTTCCTAGTTTTGTATCTTAACTGAATTTATTTTCTATCCATATGCAGGCAATTTGCTGCTAGAATTGGTTCTGGATTATTCTAATATCCTTTTTAAATACGTCAAGGTTACCAAGCAGTCATAAGCGTTCTTTTATTTTGATGTGGTCACTAATATGATGATGTCACACAGAAAGACTCTGTAACGCCCGGTTTGACACTCCACCCACATCTATTGAACAGGTGTAGAGGCTCATCCCTTGTTCCCTGTTTAGGATGTGGTCTCCGGCTTTCTCTTTTCCAACCTTTTCACTCTTTTCTTTTTTCTTTTTTTCAATTGGAGTAGATAGACTAAACTATCGCCCGGTTTGACACTCCACCCATGTCTATTGAACAGGTGTAGAGGCTCATCCCTTGTTTCCTTGTTTAGGATGTGGTTTCCAGCTTTCTCATTTCCAATCTTTTCATTCTTATGTAGCCCCCTGCACATCAGTGGCGTTACCGCCTTGCTCGGGGTGATATGATTAAAAAAAAAGAAAAAAAAAAGACATTAAAAGTCCAAATAATCCTGTAAGTATTTATTATGAAATATTCACAATTAAGACCCAAGGTTGACTGCAGTTGGGATAATAGAATAATTGTAAACTACACTCCTTTCCTAAGCTGCATAGTGTGTGCTTTACCAGGGCCATGGTTTTCAAACTTTGAATTACTCTCCTCCTAGATTAGTTGCTAGCCAAAGCTGAAGTCTACCTTACTATTTTACCCATAGCTGGATGGCTTTGAATTCAGAGTTGTTGTTGTTCTAGACCAGTTGTCACCCAAGGCTATAGGACCAACCTTTCCTGCTATTTTCCCATAGCTGGGATGAGAAGAGTTGGATTCCTGCCTTTCTCAAAGTGAATGTAATGAATTTAATGCTCTGATTCTTCAACTGGAGCTGCAATCCAAGACTCCACAGTGTCTTCACAATTAAGAAACATGCCACATTCGACAAAATAAACCAAATGAGCCATCAAATTCTTCAAAAGAATTCTCATGGTAATGATACAAATAGAGAAACTGAATTACAAAGGCAGGTTTTGTTAAGTAAAACACATTCTTTAGATTTTCCATATGTCATTTAGAAGTTCGCTGTCAAACTTTTTCAACAGCAAACACATAACCAGGTAGCTATGGTTCATTAATTACATATTAGTTGTTTTTGAAGATGGATTTAGCAAATTAATGGGATGAAACCATAGATGCTCATATTGAGCAAATTATAATTTACAAAAATTATTATTACGAGAAAGACCCATGAAAATCTTATAGTTTTCATATTTTAAATTTCTGATGGATCTTAATTCTTCAGTTAACATTTGAATTAACTCATGACGAATTCCATGACAATAAAATATCCATAGAAATTCCCCTTTCACATCGTTAAATATTTGAGCTTGACAATTTTAACAAAATATTGCAAAATAATCATAAATATGATTCCTGGTCAATATTTTAAGTGGGTAGAATAAATAAGAGCTGAAATTGACAACTTTTTCCATTTCACTGAAATAGATGTAAAACACTTCAGTCTTTTATTTTCTCAAGTAGTGTATTTTTCCCTCTTTGCACATGATAAAAAAAATGTCCTTTATTTAGCATTTATTGGCAAGAGATCTTAAACACTTCTATCTGCCAGTCTTTTTCTTTCTAACCAAATCTCTATCTTATGAATCTTTCTCTGAATAATAATTTGAAAATAATTTAGCAGATGATTATTTATGGTAACCGGATTTTTGATGATTACCTTATTTGGTTTTTGTCATTTGATATTGTGTATCTGAAAACTATGTTTTTTTCATGGTCACCACTTTTTTTTTTTTTTTTTTTTTAAGCTCAAAAATGTATCCAGAGATGGTGTAACTTTTCAGCTTGTGGAGAAAACCTATATGCCAGACCCTGTCAAAGGCTTTCAATGTTGAATGCTACAGCTTGGGCTTCAAGATTTTTATCTAGTTCATGATAAAACTTATAGCATTGGTACATCAGCAGTTAACAAGGAAAAATGAAAGCCAACAGAGACTAAAATCTGAATAGGATGTTAGGCAAGGATATTTCAAATGAAGCAAGACTAGAATTTGAGGAAAAATTATGTGCAAAAAGTTCAGCTTTATCAGCAGAAAACGAGGGAAAGAACAAGCCTACTTATTAAAAGTTTATAAGCATTTGTTATTTTAGTAGATTACCCGTATCAGTGAGCTGAATTGAATTCATTGCATTCACATAAGGGCAAATAAACTTTGGAAAGAATATTGGCTTGGAACGAGAAATTAGAAAATGGAGTTTAAATTCCAGTCGAATTCCTTGCAGTCACTTACATGCAAATACCTTTGGGAAAGGTATCAATCCATCTCTTCTCCCTCCAGGTTAAATAGCAAGACTGATTGGGTTCTGAAGCTTTGGCTAGCAACCAGTCTACTGCAGAAAAATGGCAACCTACTGCAGGAAAATCTCATGTTTAGTCAGTCATGTCTCTTCTGAGACATGAACGTCCAAGTGTGTATCATGTATGTATCGTGTATCACTGACTGACCCGTACCAGTAAAGATGATGGTATTTTTTTCTTTTTTTAATGGCTTAGTTTTTTCTGGGTTATTTAAATTATTTTTTGAGAATGACAATGATTTTTCCAGATACAATTTCACTATTTAACCTATAGCTGGGAGAAGAGAAGAATGAAATTTGATGAGAGTTTGTTAAATTCTTACTATTATCTCAAAGAGAGATGCAGTTTGATACCGGCTGGAGAGCAGATTTTTTTTTTTTAAGATTTCTTGAATGAACAGGTTGATAGACATAATAAACACTAAAATAAAAATGAAGCCTATTTTAAACATGCATATCCACATATTGAATTGGAAATAAAAATCCAACAATTCTTTAGAAATTGCTTTGTTGCCATCTCAGATACGAAACCGAGATGCTTCAGGCATTTCAAGACAAATATCTCAATGAAGAAGTTAAGTGTGCTTGCTTTAAAAGGGAAAATAGAACCTTGCTAAACTATGATACCCTCTGTAGTTAAGTGGGTATGCCCATCATAGTAAATGGGAGGTCTCTCCTACAAAGGGGAATGCTAGCTTGATACCCACTGGAGAGAATATTTTCTTTTTTAAAATTACTCAAATGTGTACATTGATAGATGTAATACACGCTATTAAAAATTAATATTTTCTATTATCACAATGTGGAATATTTAATAACAAAAGTGATGGAGACTAAAAGAATCTAAATGAAATCATCTAGATTACATAACCAAAACACATCTGTAAATTAAAATTCCTAGCATCTATCGTTCATCAACTTAGTCTGATCAAGTCCTAAAGGACGAAACGTGTCACACAAAAAACTTTTTCTACTGTTATACATCTTTCTCCAAGATTGTTTTTGATATAGATATACATTTTCATAAATATACATATCCTATATCTATAGCATAACTGAGTTTTATGCACTATGCAATCATCAGGTTCATATTATGAACCGACTATTCTAGGACTTTAAGTTCTGGTTCTTGTGTTGGTCATGGTAGTTATATATTATAATACTAGGAGGCTATATATATATACATATATATATATATACATATATATATATATATATATATATATTTTATTAAAATACTTTAATCTAAACAGAAAAGTAGGAAGGTAAATCCCAAAAACCTGATCCTAATTAATATTAAAATTTTAATATTAAAAAATAATACAGGAGGAGAGCTCAATGTAATTAAAATTACAGAGCTAATATAAAATAAAATAAATTTTCAATATTCAAAAATGTTGAATGAACATTTCAACATGAAATCCCTAACAGAGATTTCAAATCTCTTAGGGATTATATATATATATATATATATATATATATATAAAAACGAAGGTTAACGAAATGGTCTTTAAACTGACAATTTGAAATTATTTGTTTCAATAATATAATAATTTGTTTGCCACACACACACACACATATATATATATATATATATATATGGTTAGATATAGGTTTTTTGTGTATATGGGTGCACCTAATTATGTGCATGTTCCCAAGTATAGTTATGAATATATGTGTTGTGTGTATTATTGTGTGTATATGGGTGCACCTAATTATGTGCATGTTCCCAAGTATAGTTATGAATATATGTGTTTTATGTATTATTGTGTGTATATGGGTGCACCTAATTATATTTAATGTATAAGAGTGCACCTGATATGTATATGTTTTTCCTGTATACGAGAACACCTGATTATATGTAGGTTGTGTAATCTTGGATGTAGTCAATTGTGCCCTTCTGAACTGATTATACCTTCATGTATTGATCATTTTACTCAAATGTGTACAGGTTAATATCAAGATCCGAATGATATAGGCCAGTATATATGGATATATATGTGTGTAATGTTTGTTAAGATGTATGAAATATGAAATATACCACCTCGTTTGGGAGGGAAGAGTAGATAGATGTGTGTACACAAGCTTACGTTGTTTTTATACATACGGGTATTAGTTTTTATAAGGAAAAAAAGAAAAAAAAACGTGAAAGAGAAGATATAAAGAATTAATAGATATATGTTAAAAAGTTTATATATATATATATATATATATATATATATACACACACACACACATGTATACATGTGTGCATGGATCTGCCCCTTATAGATGTACGAGTGTGAACACAATAATTATATGTGGATATAAATAGATAAATATATGTATGAATAATACATTTGTATGTACACACACACACACTATATATATATATATATATATATATATAATGTGGACACATCTATGGGTAGATATACGTATGGATGCAGGGATGTGTGTAAGTATGAAAATATATGCGTAATTTGTGAGTATCTGTGAGAATTGTTAGTGTACTTAAATAGATATATATATATATATATATATATATATATATATATAGCACTATTAATACGTGTGGAAATCCAGTCTTTATAAAAATATATATGCGAGTATATTAACATAAGATTTATATGTGAACATAAATGGATGTAAGTCTATAGGTATAAACACAGTCACATTTGTATGTACATATGTGGATATAAATGAGTATACGTAAATGTGTTAATTTGTGGGGTTACACATACATACGTATCCATTGGACTGGGAGTGGACATTTAATGACTTCGTGGTCAACATCTTCGCGACTGGTCTGGATACCCACAACTGAGATGACGCCAAGGTCTCTGTCCTTAATCATTTTACCTACTTTTCTCTTCATTTAAAAGAAATGCTTATTCCGGTAAAAAAATTGTGTACTGAATGGAACGAATATTGTGTGGTCTGATGAAATGAGCTAATTTAGCTCATTGAAATGAATTATAATTTATAACCAAATTAAATGAAGTGTTGAGTTTTCCTTTATAAATAAAATAACACACACAATATATATATATATATATATATACATACACATATATATAGCACGCACACACGTATATATATCACACACATAATATATATATATATATATATATATATTTTTAACCTTTCTCCTGATAATTTTCATTCTCTCTTAAATTTTTCTATATTTTTCTTTTTTGAATGAGCGAAGAGAATTTTTGTAGATCATCGTTACAAATATATATTCTTGATATGTGCACATGAGTGTCTGTATGTGACTATTTTCTGGATGATTTTAAACATTAACTGTTTGGGTTTGAAGAGTGGCGGCTTAGCTGCAAAATATTTATTATCCATAGATTTGTAGAATACCCGAAATTCTTTAAGATTATATTACTGTTAAATTTAATAAAAAAATTTAACATTGAGTTCTACTGAGTTTGTTGGAATTTACCTTAAAACATTACCAAATATTCTACATTTTTATATTATACATATATATTGGCAGTCAGTGGATTACACAACTTTGGTTCTAACCTTTTGAAATTGTCAGGTGTTTTATATCAACTGATTCCCCAACATTTTCTCAAACATACAACGGGGAGTTTCAGAATGCATGACGAAGTTTAAAGTGAAGGAGTTTTTCAAGAATTGTAAACACTTTCATCAAGGTTTGTAAGAACCTAAAATATATTTTTTCTGACATGTTTATATAGCTCTACATTATATATGTATTGAGCACTTTTTAATACAACTGTATACTGGTCTAATTTAATTCTAACTATTAAATTGGTTAATATATATATATATATTGTGTGTATTTTGGCAGCATTTTTTCATTAATGCAGGTTTCATTGAATAATATAGACAAGTTTTGTCTATTAATTTTGTGTAGGATCCGTTCATACCGTCTGATCTTTCGCTATTTCAATTTGCCTTTTCACAAGGCTCCATTTATATTTCAAGGTGGTGATGGTATATATATATATATATATATATATATACACACACACACACACACACTTGTTGGTGTATACAGAAGTCATTAGCTTGAATCAATGTTACATATTTTTTTGTTTTTATTATTGCTTTTTATAATAACACTCTGCCAATATATATTTTATTTTTACTATTATTTTATATTTAATTTTAGTCTATTTTGTTAGCTTCCCTACATTGCAAACTTAAACGAAAGCCAATTTTCTTATTTGTGCATAAATCTCTGGATACACTAGTGAAAGAACAAACTTACTTTGGACTGTGAAGAACTCCTGTGTCAGGAGGAGCAATCCGTACAATCACTGGACTTCTCATCTTGTTGACATTTGATTCCACCAGAGGAATTTTTATCCTTTTTTCTAGGCGCACATGAGGAAGTACTCCAGGAGATGAATTACTAGGGTAGCATACTTCAGGCCGTTGCAATGCATGGGGAGTAAATCCGACAGGGTTGATGCCAGGTCTGAATATTTAGAAAAAAAAAAAAAAAAAAAAAAAAAAAAAATGAAAAATAAAATAAATCAATTTTTTTTACACAAAAGAACAAAGCTGCAAATAAATTTTACAGTAAGTTTAAAATTTGGTAATTTAATAAAGCCTTCTAAATAAATAATACATTGAAGGATTTATGATTTTAGATGAAAGATTTTGTTTTAAAAGTACACAGAGCTTCACCCAATGGTAAATACCAAAAAATTAGATCACAGTTAACGAGGAATGCCATTATGAAATGTAATGCTATTGCATAACCTTTCAAGGGATCAATGTATAAATACCTGCAAAAAAAATTCTGCTAAATCCCAAAATATTGCCATGTGGCATTTGTGATCAATAAATTTGACCCAGAACGCCTATAAATTTTCAGATATTTCTGAGCAGGTTACCAGAGTTGGTTGATTTGAGAGGTACTGGTCTAATTCTTTTTCTGATAACACTTGTTCATGGACAAATATAATGAAATATATTTTTGACTTCATGCTCTAAAAAAATTTAAACCAAGACATCTAACCTGTCTAAATCCTATCACTACGTTCACAGAAAACTCACACCCAACCTCAAATTGAACATAAAAATCTATCACTAAACATGCAAGTAAAATTATTGGCTCCCTATACCATGCCAGTAAGTACCTGACTCCTCATCTACCTTTATAAGAGCCTAACTTTCCAATCTTGATAAAATTCAAAAGTGTCTCTGAGTCCTTGTTAGAGAAGAAGGATTTTTTTCCAAACTCCCAATCCCTCACAGGCAGGATGTGGTGACCCTCTCACTGCTCTATTGTGACTTACATGGAAATTCCTTGGTTCTGACAGGCCTAACCTTCAACGGTAAGAACCTGCCATGCCAGTTACATTACAGCAAACCACCCAGATCCCCTCCATATTCCTTTGGCCAGAAGCAAGTTCCATTCAAACAGGTCCTGTGTCTGACAGTAAACTGCATCTGGCAGCAAGATCTCTGATTGGGAGGTTGTGAGGAGCATGGAACCACCTCTTAATTACTGTTGTTCCCAGGTTCACCCTGACCCGGAGTGGTAGCAAGGTCTCTGATTGGGAGGTTTTGAGGAGCATGGAACCACCTCTTAATTACTGTTGTTCCCAGGTCCACCCTGACCTGGAGTGGTAGCAAGGTCTCTGATTGGGAGGTTGTGAGGAGCATGGAACCACCTCTTAATTACCGTTGTTCCCAGGACCACCCTGACCCGGAGTGTTAGCAAGGTCTCTGATTGGGAGGTTGTGAGAGACATGGAACCACCTCTTAATTACTGTTGTTCCCAGGTTCACCCTGACCCGGGGAGTGGTAGAAAGGTCTCTGATTGGGAGGTTGTGAGGAGCATGGAACCACCCTCTTAATTGCTGTTGTTCCCAGGTCCACCCTGACCCGGAGTGGTAGAAAGGTCTCTGATTGGGAGGTTGTGAGGAGCATGGAACCACCTCTTAATTACTGTTGTTCCCAGGTCCACCCTGACCCGGAGTGGTAGCAAGGTCTCTGATTGGGAGGTTGTGAGGAGCATGGAACCACCTCTTAATTACTGTTGTTCCAAGGTCCACCTGACCCGGAGTGGTAGCAAGGTCTCTGATTGGGAGGTTGTGAGGAGCATGGAACCACCTCTTAATTACTGTTGTTCCCAGGTCCACCCTGACCTGGAGTGGTAGCAAGGTCTCTGATTGGGAGGTTGTGAGGAGCATGGAACCACCTCTTGAAAATTACTGTTGTTCCCAAGGTCCACCCTGACCCGGAGTGGTAGCAAGGTCTACGGTGGGAGGTTGTGAGGAGCATGGAACCACCTCTTAATTACTGTTGTTCCCAGGTCCACCCTGACCCGGAGTGGTAGCAAGGTCTCTGATTGGAGGGTTGTGGGGAGCATGGAACCACCTCTTAATTACTGTTGTTCCCAGGTCCACCCTGACCCGGAGTGGTAGCAAGGTCTCTGATTGGGAGGGGGTTGTGAGGAGCATGGAACCACCTCTTAATTACTGTTGTTCCCAGGTCCACCTTGACCCGGAGTGGTAGCAGGTCTCTGATTGGGAGGTTGTGAGGAGCATGGAACCACCTCTTAATTACTGTTGTCCCCAGGTCCACCCTGACCCGGAGTGGTAGCAAGGTCTCTGATTGGGAGGTTGTGAGGAGCATGAGACCACCTCTTAATTACTGTTGTTCCCAGGTCCACCCTGACCCGGAGTGGTAGCAAGGTCTCTGATTGGGAGGTTGTGAGGAGCATGGAACCACCTCTTAATTACTGTTGTTCCCAGGTCCACCCTGACCCGGAGTGGTAGCAAGGTCTCTGATTGGGAGGTTGTGAGGAGCATGCCAGACCACCTCTTAATTACTGTTGTTCCCAGGTTCACCCTGACCCGGAGTGGTAGCAAGGTCTCTGATTGGGAGGTTGTGAGGAGCCGCTGGAACACCTCTTAATTACTGTTGTTCCCCAGGTCCACCCTGACCCGGAGTGGTAGAAAGGTCTCTGATTGGGAGGTTGTGAGGAGCATGGAACCACCTCTTAATTACTGTTGTTCCCAGGTCCACCCTGACCCGGAGTGGTAGCAAGGTCTCTGATTGGGAGGTTGTGAGGAGCATGGAACCACCTCTTAATTGCTGTTCCCAGGGTTGCCTGACCCGGAGTGGTAGCAAGGTCTCTGATTGGGAGGTTTTGAGGAGCATGGAACCACCTCTTAATTACTGTTGTTCCCAGGTCCACCCTGACCTGGAGTGGTAGCAAGGTCTCTGATTGGGAGGTTGTGAGGCATGGAACCACCTCTTAATTACCGTTGTTCCCAGGTTCACCCTGACCCGGAGTGGTAGCAAGGTCTCTGATTGGGAGGTTGTGAGGAGCATGGAACCACCTCTTAATTACTGTTGTTCCCAGGTTCACCCTGACCCGGAGTGGTAAGAAAGGTCTCTGATTGGGAGGTTGTGAGGAGCATGGAACCACCTCTTAATTACTGTTGTTCCCAGGTTCACCTGACCCGGAGTGGTAGAAGGTCTCTGATTGGGAGGTTGTGAGGAGCATGGAGCCACCTCTTGAGTACTGTTGTTCCCAGGTCCACCTAGAGCCCGGAGTGGTAGAAAGGTCTCTGATTGGGAGGTTGTGAGGAGCATGGAACCACCTCTTAATTACTGTTGTTCCCAGGTCCACCCTGACCCGGAGTGGTAGCAAGGTCTCTGATTGGGAGGTTGTGAGGAGCATGGAACCACCTCTTAATTACTGTTGTTCCCAGGTCCACCCTGACCCGGAGTGGTAGCAAGGTCTCTGATTGGGAGGTTGTGAGGAGCATGGAACCACCACCTCTTCAATTACTGTTGTTCCCAGGTTCACCTGACCCGGAGTGGTAGCAAGGTCTCTGATTGGGAGGGAATTTGTGAGGAGCATGGAACCACCTCTTAATTACTGTTGTTCCCAGGTCCACCCTGACCCGGAGTGGTAGCAAGGTCTCTGATTTGGGAGGTTGTGAGAGCATGGAACCACCTCTTAATTACTGTTGTTCCCAGGTCCACTGACCGGGGTGGTAGCAAGGTCTCTGATTGGGAGGTTGTGAGGAGCATGGAACCACCTCTTAATTACTGTTGTTCCCAGGTCCACCCTGACCTGGAGTGGTAGCAAGGTCTCTGATTGGGAGGTTGTGAGGAGCATGGAACCACCTCTTAATTACTGTTGTTCCCAGGTCCACCCTGACCTGGAGTGGTAGCAAGGTCTCTGATTGGGAGGTTGTGAGGAGCATGGAACCACCTCTTAATTACTGTTGTTCCCAGGTCCCACCCTGACCCGGAGTGGTAGCAAGGTCTCTGATTGGGGAGGTTGTGAGGAGCATGGAACCACCTCTTAATTACTGTTGTTCCCAGGTTCACCCTGACCCGGAGTGGTAGCAAGGTCTCTGATTGGGAGGTTGTGAGGAGCATGGAACCACCTCTTAATTACTGTTGTTCCCAGGTCCACCCTGACCCGGAGTGGTAGCAAGGTCTCTGATTGGGAGGTTGGTGAGGAGCATGGAACCACCTCTTAATTATTGTTGTTCCCAGGTCCACCCTGACCCGGAGTGGTAGCAAGGTCTCTGATTGGGAGGTTGTGAGGAGCATGGAACCACCTCTTAATTACTGTTGTTCCCAGGTCCACCCTGACCCGGAGTGGTAGCACCTGTTAGGGTCCCAGCTATAGGCAAATATTTAACCCCCAAACTGGGATCAAAACACTATGAAAGTATAAAAATAGACTTTTGGAGAGAAAAATATACATTTTTTTTAAGGAAAAAAAATCATTGCAAGCAATACATTTTTTGAATACAAAACTAGAAGACATCTTCAGTTTTAGTTTTTAGCTTTAGTTTTTTTTTTTCTTAGATGACACATTGATAGCTTTGGAGAGATCTAGAACTCCATCCTACTCTAGTCTACAGAGAAACCCAATTGCATTGCTGCTTCCTTCACAAGTCAACCATTTTTGTGACATTGTACCAGAATAAAAGTGGAACAGCCATCAGAGTTTCATCTGTTGTATTGGGTTTCATGTTTGAATTCACTTTTGGCAAGGTTTCAGCTTCCAAAGCTTAAAATTGGAATCACAGAGGATTTTAAATGAAGATTATCTGAAAGGGACAATTTTTAGACTTTTCTTTCAGTGGAAAGAAAGAAAAAAAAAAAAAAAAAGACCTGAAAACTTGAATTTCCAAAAGATCTAAGATTATTTTGTTTGAAGAATGAACGAATTCAGATCTAGTTTGTAATCATTTGCCAATGATGTTGTACATCTAGGCACTTTTGGATTTGAGTTAGGTAAAAAAAAAAAACAAACAAAAAAAAACGAATGTGATATGTTTATCTTGTAAGTAAATAAACGGAAAATTCTGTCTGTCTATTCATTTGTCTGAAACACTTCTAATTCAGTTTTTGAATGTGAAGAAATTATTTTTCGGTCCAAACTGGCATTTTGGTTGGAATCAGAGTTAAAATGAGGCTTTGAAGTTCCATGGAATGAATTCAGGAAATTAAAGTTATTTCTTCAAATTTATTGTTGCTATTTTCTAAGCTGGACAAGATGTGCTCTAGTTCTGGGCTGGAGGCACAATTAACCCCCTGCAGAAGCTAGTTTAAAAATGTCTGCATGGAGTGTTGCTTTTAATCTAGTATTTAATAAATGAAGTATTTTCTTTTTAATTTGTCATTTCAAAGAAAAAATAAATCACTAACACAAATAGTGAGTGAAAGCAAACAATATTCCAAAGAAGTGCTGGAGTGAGTTCTTCAAAATGCTGAGAGACCACAGTAGGTATGTATAGATGTCACTTCATTTCAGCATAGTTCAAAACTTGGTGTAAATTAAAGTCTTGATTTTTGGAACTATTTCCCTGTCTTTCCCACTTACAAATATTTTTGATCAGTCAGTTAAGTGCCATACATAATACATGCTTGGGCAATCAGGTCTTGAAAGAGACGTGACTGACTGGGCAGAAGATTTTTCCACAGTAGTTTGCCATTACTTTCTGTAGTAGACTGGTTGCCAACCAAAGCTACAGAACTCAATCTGTCCTGCTATTTAACACATAGCTGGAGAAAGGAGAGATGGATTAATACCTTTCCCAAGCGTATTTGTAAGTAAATGCAACAAATTCAACTGGAATTTGAACTCTGCTCTGATTTTTTGTTCTGAGGCAATATCCATTCACCACAACGCACATTATTTGATCAGTACTTGATTAAATCTATGGTTGCAAAATGTAAATTATGTATGCACTAAATGGATTTTTTTTTTTAAAAACTAATGTTCACCCAATACAAGGCCCAAAAGCTGCTCAAAGTAGAGGGTTACTGTGTGGTGTTGTATGAACATTTAAGGACATGAAGTGAAGCTATTGGGGCTATGCAGGAAAGATAACAGCTGACTTGAAGTTAAGATTTAATTAATGAATAACTTTTCAGAATTCAGTCAGATACAGAAGTATAGAGTCGAAATAGACATTAAAAGAAATTGGAAAATTGATCCTAAAGAGGAAACAAGGGATAAACCTCTACTCCTGTTCAAAATACTGAGGAGGAGTGATAGGCGAATATGTCAACTCCTATTAGGAGAGAAGAAAAAATAATTAGTGAATAACATTTCAGAGCTCAGAGACATTAGGGGCACGAGTTGAAGTAGACTTTTTTTCTTTTAATGCAACTCTTAGACTGACTGTAGGAATAAGAGCATCTATGGTAAAACAATGTCAGACAAATGCAGAAAAAGAAAATTTGGTTGCCATTAAGCTGGTACCTTGGAAAATAAACACAAGTAACAGTCACACCATGTTGACTTTTACAGCTTACTGACAGTCATCATTGTGGGAGAGAAAGAACAGCAAATGAAAAGGTCAACGATTAAGCAAGAGAAAAAAAAATCTTGCAATTTTCTGAAGCATGAACGTTTAACAATTTTACGCAC
The DNA here is from genome assembly GCA_037127315.1 of Ascarosepion bandense. Classification (NCBI taxonomy): domain Eukaryota; kingdom Metazoa; phylum Mollusca; class Cephalopoda; order Sepiida; family Sepiidae; genus Ascarosepion; species Ascarosepion bandense. The sequence goes on along the minus strand of JBBBDQ010000126.1, from coordinate 93,451 downwards.
AGAAATGTCCAACATGTAAATGGATAAGAAACAATTATGAATTTGTTTTGCAAGCCATAAAATCTTTAGATTTGTAAAATTTTTTTAGAGATAATAATAGCTTAGTGATAAACGTTTTACTAATTAACCCATAGCTGAAGAGAGAAGAGATGGATTCATACCCTTTCCCAATGATATTTTCAAGTAAGTAATCATAATGAACTCAATTGGAATTGGTACTAGGTCCTCCGAATAATTCCGAGTCAACCATTACACTACCTGCACATCCAAGCTTACAGCACCTAGTATGCCCAAATAGTCACCCATCTAGGTACTGATCAAGCTTGAAAATGCTTAACTTCAGTGTTTCCATGTAATGTGGCTGTAAGCCTTAAATAATTATCAAAAGAATTTAAGTAAAATTTAGAAATTTCAATTTAACTTTATTAAAACATCCCAAACATATTTGATTATTGAATTAAAATATATTAATGATCAAGAGGGTCTATTTAAAGAAATAAAGTATTATACTAAAAATTACAAATATTATTACAAAATAATTGAAACACCTTGAAATTTCAAGCAAATTCATTTCAATATAGGTTAGGATTGCCTTTGGCAGTAATTACAGATTGAATTCTGTGTGGGATCAACTTGTACAAAGCAGGAATTGTTTTCAGAGGAATTTTTATTCATTTTTCAGCTAAAACAGTCTCCAATTCTTTCAATGATAAAAGAGGATATTCACTTGATTTTCTGAAATGAACCATGAATGTTCTACTTCACTAGAATGTTTGTTGTGCCATTCAGCTACAACTTTAACAGTATGAATGGGTGCATTATCATTCTGAAAAATGGCATTTTTCTTCAGAAGCAGTTCCTGAACCAGAGGATGAAGTTGATCACTTAAAATTCTTAAAATGTTCTAACTGTTGATTTTAATAAACTTATTTAAATAATATCTGTAAAGAAACAATTTTAGAGAGAAAAAAAAAAAAAATGAAGTACTACTAATATTAAATCAACACACATCTAAACTTATTTATAAATGGAACTTTGTATGTGTGTCTGTTACCTATAGGCTCTGAAACAGCTGAACCGATTTTCTTGAAAATTTACACAGTTGTAAAAGCGTCACAGCGTCTGTGAGTGTTCTTAACTAGGTTTTGTGTCAAGGTACTCCTGATAAATATCGAAAATCAATAATCGAAAAAAATCAGGTTATAGAAGGAGTGGTCTGATTTTAATCAAATTTGATACACTCATAGACAAAGACATAAGAAACGATATTCAGAAGTTTCAAGGTTGCAGTTCTTACAATAGTGCAAAAAAAAAAAAAATTATATGTATATATATATGTGGAAATCAATGAATTTTAACGAAACTTGGTTATAAGCAACCGACAATTTGAAATGAATTGTTTGAACATTATTTTTTATCAATACGCGTATTTAAGTAGATATTCTGTTTTTAATGAAACAGTATTATATATTTTTATCTACCGGCCTGATTATTTACGATAAATTTTTATTACGAAAATGTGTGCCATTTGGCAGGATTCAAACCTGCGACCCCTATCTATATAGGGGAAGCTACCATTTGATCTGATATAAACCTCGTTTAGACTAGAGGCTATTCGTGGTCGAGAGGTCTAAGACGTTACCAGATCAAATGGTAGCTTCCCCTATATAGATAGGGGTCGCAGTTTCGAATCCTGCCGAATGGCACACATTTTCGTAATAAAAATTTATCGTAAATAATCAGGCCGGTAGATAAAAATATATAATACTGTTTCATTAAAAACAGAATATCTACTTAAATACGCGTATCGATAAAAAATAATGTTCAAACAATTCAATTTCTTGCCTTTATATATATATATATATATATATATATAAAAATAAAAAAGGGCTGAAAAAATACAGGCAGATAGATACACGCACTGTGAGAAACAGAACACTATGATGCAATTCACTCTGCCAGAAATTCACTCCAGAAACTCCAATATAAACATTTCAGAGTGTTTGGATACCAATCTGAGGACGGTGCAGAGGATTAGGAAAGAAGTAGAGGAGTCTAATGGTGATCACAAAGATGTTTGGAGTGAACAATAGTGACAGCAATGTTATGCCTCAATTCATCTTTCCACAGGGCCTACATCAAGTGCCTTCAGGAGATACTGCAGCCCTGGATAAAGAGGATGGCTTCTGGGAGACCCAATGTCTGGCCACAGGAATCTGCACCATGCCACACAAGCTGGAGAACCCAATCATGGCTTTCAAGACAATTTCTGTGACCAAATCACTGACACTGAGGCCCCCTTGATTATTTATGTGTGGAGCGCAGTTGAGCAAGAGACCAACAAAACTTCATTGCTTTCAATTAACCAACGATGAACTGAAAACAATGATCATGGCAGAATCATCAACTTAAACAAGGAGATTGTCCAGAAGAGTTGCAATAGATTCCGAAGTTATCCGGAGGTGGGGGGCAATGGCTGAAGCCAATGGCAATTTTATTGAATAAATTTACTCTTTAGTATTAGGATATTTTTTTGTAATTTTTTCATAAATATATCTTTTTAAATGAGCATCAGTGCTGTTATCATTTTTGTGCATTTTAGATAATTTATCACCCTCTCTCTCTCTCACACACACACAAGAAAGATTAGCCAGTTACACCATCAGGATTTTGAACTCTTCGGGTTTGTCAGGAAGTTTGTTTTGACTGATGGCTTAATGGTTAATGCTTTTATAAGGGCCAAAATAATACATCCTCTTACTTTGAACTTTCGGCTATAAACTTATAAAAGTGATAAACATTAAACCATCTGTCAAAACAAACCACCTGAAGAAACCATGATAGCATAACCGGCTGATCTTCCCTGCCTAAATATCTAAATGTTCTACATGTTAAATCTTCATTTAACCTGAAACATGTATTGAGCACTTTCTAATACAACTGTTTACAAGTCTAATTTAAACCTGACCTATAATGGAAGGGCAATATAAACATTGGTTATGGGTATTTATTAAACAGTGACACAAGGTCATCAGAGAAGAGCATAAAAAAACTGCTGTAATAATAAAAACTAGCTTGTTAATCAGTTTCATGGTAAGATTTATCACAATATATTCTAAACCAGTGATTCCCAACTTTTTTTTTGTTCATGCCCTTACCTAAGGATCTCTAAACTTCTGATGCTCTCCACCCTATGTGACTATTAAAAAGTGAACTCCTACTTATGTGAAGGAAACCTAAAAGACATTAACTTAACTTTCCATAAGAACTTGAGAATGCATATATGAAAAAAATATCATTTAATTTTAGAATTTTGCAATATTCATAAAAATATTGTTTCTAATTATACACACACAAATATTTTTATGTATGTATATGCAACATACATATTAACTCACATGCAGAGATTCACGAAAAAAACAACTCAATAACTCATTCTCAAATTGCACCCCATTGTCTCTAAAAACAAAACTGCATGCACCCCATGTTGGGAACATACAGTTCTTAACCCATACAGATATCAATACCTTAATGTATCTGTATTTAGCAGCAATTAGTATAATAACCATGTCTAAAAGGAGCTAGAGTGAATGCAAAAACAGCCATGAGAATTACTTTATCTGATGGCATGTAAGATTCTACAACAATTTATGAGGTGCTGAAAAGTTTTGGGGCTTGAAATCACCCCCACCCACCCTACCTCTCCTAATCCGGCCAAGTAAACTTTAAAAACATCTTTTCTTTGTTAGCCTGAGAACTTTACATCACCCTCTTGTACATTCAACATTATGTAGTTAGGCGAGGTATAAATGAGTATTGCTTGTCTAGTTTTACAACAGACATATATATATATCTTAAACGTCATTAAAATTACTTTAAAAAAATCTTCCTGGTTCAAAGATGTTTTGAACATTATGAACAAGGTTACGTTACAAACTGTAGCCACCATGCTTGAAAAAAATTTTTTTTTCAGTCACCTACATTTTAGACAAGAATATTTGTGGTTTTTTACAAAAATGTTTAAGAAAAAAAAAAAAGAAAAAAAAAAGAAAAAAAGAAAAAAAAAAGGCATTCATTTTTCATGAGTGCAAAATATGTGACAAGTCTAATTGGACACAGTTCCTGACCTTTTAGAATAATTACAGGAAAGTTTTGAGGGTGCATTCTTTGACATTATTTGTCATGGCACCCATCATCTCAAAGTGAAGAAAAGAAAAAAATTCTAATAACACTGTCTGCTTTTTCCAACAAGACCAGGATCGGTGCCAGCTTTATGCAAAAACAGCAATTGCTTTACACAGGCTGACTTTCTCAGGTCACTGATAACCAAGTTAACATTTGTTAAAAGCCTTTCCAGCATTTATTTCAGTTGTCAAGAAACAAATAATTTTATAACCACCCCCTCCACACAAAAACAAACTTATGTTTAAATAAAATATAAAAAGTTATGCTATTTTGTACAACTACACTTTAAAGAGAATAACAGTGGAGGTGGGGGAGTATATGGAGAAAGGGGAGAAAAAAAAAAGAAAGGAAAATAGTCCAAGTTGATCAAGACATGATCCAACTGCCTTCAGATGCTAATCCCATTTTCATCTGTCCTGTACAGGCCAATGTACCAAAGAAGGTGTCAGAGAAAGATGGAAGAATGTAGAACTATAGACTGCTTACTTGCGATGCAAAGATTGGCATTTTGTCAATTCTACTTACAGGAAGTACAAATGCAACAAGCGTGCATATGTGTATGCATTTATGTGAAGAGCGGGAATGACTTGTCATCTACAAGAGTGTTCAAGATGGATCCAGTCTGGCAGTGCACCAAATTCAGTCTCCAAATATAGTGGCAGCTATGTTCAAGGTCAATGTTGCCTCCAGAAAGATCTACTTGACAGTAATAGCTATCAATGGTGTCCCAGTTCACCTGCAGTTGGGTATCCAGATGTTAGACTCGCTCCCTGGCATAGCTGAAGCCAATAAGCTTGTCCTCAACAGGGGTGACAAAAACATACATTCCAGCCTTGCTTTTATAATGTGCACAGCCAAGAATGTGACTGAAAATATAACTGCCAAATTTGTGTCTGAACTTAACTGTTGCAATATTTATCAATATTAAGTCACGGGCAATTTATCATATAGATTACCTGTGTTTTTACCTGCCTGGACTTGACTGCAAAGATTTATTGAGTATGGAGGAGTTAGGTGTAAAGTTGAAACATCAGTGTTCAAAACTGAAATTTGAAAGGTTGCATATATCATTTCAGACTAAGCAAGGCAACAAAGCCACTAAGATGCAAGTGATTACTGAGAGAACATGAAAGAGAATAATAACAAACAGAAGATAACGATTGCATTTAAATTCTTGAAGATCAAAGTTGAGTGGGAAATAAGCTGCAAGAGTTCCACAAGCAAGAAGTGTGAAAGAAGAAACTGTTAGCATAGAACTTCTGGTTACATCAAGCCATTTTGATCTTAAAATGAGACCTTGCTTCTAATCTCATACTGTGTTTAAATTCACAAAGTCTAGGTACCAAAGATGAAAATGCACCAGAACAATTTCCATGAAAATGATTATAGAAAAGGCATAACAAAGCTACATTACAACAGTGAGAAAATGACAAATCAAGATGCCAGGTCAGGACCAATACCATTGCAGATTCTTTGTATTTTATCTAGAATCTTGAAACACATAGAAAAACCAAAGTAGATGTGGCAGGTGGCCTAGCAATTAATTCAATATAATTTTGCCATTTTATGTCAGTGAGACAGTGCCAGGAGTCACTATCCTGGAGTTTAGCATCAGCAAAATGTGTTCTCTCAGATGATTAAAAGAGAAATTTTTGTTTTGGAAGTGTTAAAATTAACAAGCCATTCCTTGTCTCAGTTGACAATGGACTGTAGTTAATTTCTGAGATCAGCTGCTAATTTGATCTTAGCAAACAGAGCATATTTACAATTAAGACAGAAGCAAATGTTTGTGTCAATCAATATAGATACAGAGTTGAGAACTGATGGCATCAGGAATGTTGTTCATTAAAATTAAGAACAATGTCAATCCAAAGATACAGCACTGAGCCATTCAAGACAACTTTCATGTGATGGTTTGATTAGAAATATTGAATCAGATCAAAAATTAATCTAGAAATACCATAACATTTCAACTTGTGAAGAAAAGCATCATGTCAAAAACCTTTCAATATGTCCTCCATGTGCGTGTGTACTGAAGGTTTTGATTCAAATATTTTTTTACAAATTTTTATAATGATGTTGGCCTTGGAAAGGAGTATACCTTTTAGGAAAGAAGACATTTGAAAAGATCTGGGGTGCAGATTTATATTTTGACAAGATTCAATAAGTGACACTCGTTGGGGAGATTATATAAATTAGTAATTATAATACATACAAATAAATCTAATGAAAAATTCCAACCGCATAATTTATTACATTATACTTATATATCTATATCTAAACTTATTTATAAATGGAACTTTGTCGATGTGTCTGTGTGTGTGTCCGTTAGCTATAGACTCTGAAATGGTTGAACCGATTTTCTTGAAAATTTACAGTTGTACTATAAGCATCTGCGAGTGTTCTTAGCTAGGTTTTGTGTTGAGGTACTCCTGCTAAATATCGAAAATCGAAAAAAAAAAAAAAATCGGGTTATAGAAGGAGTGGTTCGATTTTAATCAATTTTGATACACTCATAGTCAAAAACATAAATGATATTCAGAAGTTTCAAGATTTCAGTTTTTACAATAGTGCAGAAAATCAATAACACACACACACACACACACACACACACACATATAAAAAAGGCAAGATGTTTGTGTGTGTCTGTTTTTCTGCCTGTATGTCTATATTTTTTTCAGCCCTTTTATTTTAGTTTTTGCTTCGGGTTTGGCTCTAAGTAGGTATAATTGTAGTTCTTAGTCTCAGCCATGATACCATTTACTCAGAAGACTTATTTAGCCTACAAAATTCAGTTTACGACGAAAAAAACTTATTTGATATCGATACAAGAAAATCAAAATTTGATTTACATCCATTCATTTTTCTTTCAGTCTACGGTTTCGCTTTAACTGGAAACAACTATTGCTTTTTAGTCTTTTGTGCTAAAGTTCAAAGAGTCCGAGCTCCAGGACCATGGATTAGTTTTAAAGCTTTCATTACACCTGAGCAACGCTGGGCTATACTGCTAGTATATATATATAAATAAAATGATAGAAAATTTTATTATGATGTTAAAGACAAAAATTTTATCAAGATTGGCTATGCCAAATATTAAAACAAAAACACCAGTTGACCGGTTTGGTCCCCACTCATCAGGACTGTAAATGGGGAAATATGAAAAATATACATCTGCTATGGCATTCATGAATGAATGGGAGGGGAAAATTTTAATTTTGCTAATAGTTATTAGATCTGAAGATGCTAGAGACCTGGCAGAACAAGCCTAAGCAAACACTCCCTTTGTTTACAAAGAGAGGGCTGCCTAGACCTGATAAACAGTGTCTCCAACACCTTCAGATGGAACAACAAGTGTGATCTGGTCAAAAGAGAGGACCAGTCCACACTAAAATATAAAACACAACTCGGATTATTTATAAGATGATTTGCAATAGAGGACCTGTATGTGTTTTTAATGACAAAAGATACTTATTAAGTATTTTAGCAGGTTCATGTTGTTTGATCCAAATGCTGTGTCATTCTATCTATGTAGTCAACTCCACAACTACATTTAAAATAGTAGATAACAAAATTAATATGGGGGAGGGGAAAGAGATTAGAACGTCTTTATGCATAGATGAAAGGACAGATTAGTTTTAAACACAACAAGCACATTAGCTGCAAAATAACACTGTGACCTTAATGAAATTCACTTGGCAAAGGTTTCACTGACCCTACCCAACCATGGTATTTGAAGAAACTGGACAGGTTTAATTTTATTAAACTGAACAATCTTATCTGGAATAACCGATTGAACAATGCTCGAAGGATAGCCCTTGTTCACAAAAGATGCTAGTTATACAAGTAATTTTATCTTTCAAAGTGTTATCTGAACAAATCATTAGTGCCCTATCGGTTAAAGTCTCGATCAAGTTGATCTTTTGTTGTTTAAGACAAAAAGAATCCCACCGAGTGTAGAGACCTGTAAAAAGTAGGTTTCCTATAAACTGAAGTAACAAAAGAGGAAGGTGTTCTATGAACCAGAACATCTAAGAAGGGCAAAAACAATTGACCTCCTTATGTACCGTAAATTTAAGAGCTAGATGAACACCATTAAGTAGGGAGAAAAATTAGTCAAATTTCGATTCACTGATAAAAAAAAAAAAAAAAAAAAAAAAAAAACACAAACAACATAACGAAAGTAAACCCCAGGCATAGAACAATGAATGCCCACAAATATTTTAGCCAAAATAGGGCACAAGGAGAAACCCATTGCTATATCAGTTTGACAATACATAATATTGTCAAAGCTGAAAACATAGTGGCAAATTTCATTAGTTCAACAAAATACATCTTCAGGTATAGTCGAGAGAGATTGGTACAAATATCGACAGTCTCCAACAAAGGAACACAAATGAAGAAGCTGCAAATGTCAAATGAACACAAATCTGTCAGTACCATCACAATTCCGAATAGAGAAAAAGAAAAGGAATCTCTAATACAGGAAGAACTATAATGCTGAAGAACTGGTTGCAACATTACGGCCAGCCATTTTGTGACTATGTTAACAAGACCAATCATAGAAAGTATGGGCCTCGACGAGACCCACTCCTTGTGAATCTTAGGTTCCCCATAAAAACAAGGATGAATGAAGCCAGATGGTCTTAATTCCTCAGACATTTCAGAGGAAAGAACACCACTTTTTACCCATTCAGTCAATTAAGTGCCATACGTGAAACACGCTCGGGTGATCATGTCTCGAAAGAGACATGACTGACTGGGCAGAAGATTATCCTGCAGTAGGTTACCACTGCTTTCTGCAGTAGACTGGTTGCCAGCCAAGGCTATAGAACCCAATCTGTCCTGTTATTTAACCCATAACTGGAAGGAAGAGATGGATTAATACCTTTCCCAAGGGTATTTGCATGTAAGTGAATGCAAAGAATTCAACTGGAATTCGAACTCAGATGTTTCTGAAATCGAATATTTCCCAGTTTACAGTTCTGATGAGTGGAGACAAAACCAGTCAAATGGTGTTTTTGTTTTAATATTTGGCATGGCCAATCTTAATAAAATTTTAATCTTTGTCATATAGATATATATAATTTATTTGTTTGAACATTATTTTTAATTGATACTTGTATTTGAGTAGATATTTTGTTTATAATTAAACAGTATGTGTGTGTGTGTGTATATATATATATATATATATATATATATAACTCTACAGGCCTTAGCATTTTTGAGAAATTTTGTTAGGAAATATGTGTCATTCAGCAGGATTTGAACCTGCAACCCCTAACAAAATAGACTGTGAAATCATTTGTAGTTGAGCAGTCAAAGACGCATCAGATCAATTGATGGCTTCCCCTCTGTTAATGGTTGCAGGCGCGAATCCTGCCGAATGACACACGTTTTTCCTAACAAAATTTCTCAAAAATACTCAGGCCGGTAGAATTATATACATAATTATACTGTATAATTAAAAACGAAATACTGACTCAAATGTGAGTATTGATCAAAGTGAATGTTCAAACAAATAAATTAAATGTGATGCATAATATTCTTTATATTATATAAATAAATATTGTTCTAAAAATTAATACATACAAATATTCCAATGGCAAAATTTGTTACGTCAAAACATAAAAATATATAATCTAACACTTCTGAATATTATTCTAATTCTTACTTTAATATTCTCTATATACATAACATCTTATATATTATGTAAATATAATTATTTTAATAAATAAATATACATATTGTTCTAAATAATACATGCAAATTAGTAGTATAATACAAATAAATTCAATAAAAGATTCCAACCACAAAAACTTATTACATTTAAATTTATTGCTTGAGTCTTCAAGCCATGTGTGCTGTGTTGTGGCTTGACTATATATGCTGTTCAATGCTTATTGATGAGACTTGGCTGAGGTGGAAGTGAGGTCTCATTAATTATTTGTTATTATTACTACTACATTTACCTGTGTTCATGTTTGCATTTGGAATATCTTTATTAAAATTTTGTGTTTGTTCATTTCCTCAGGATTGGTTATCTTATTTGTTTTGTTTAAGGAATTGATTTTGTCTAAAGTTGAAATACCTGAGTTGTATATATATATTTAACTTATCATAGTGATATTTTGCAAAGTAATCGTTTTTAGTTTTCAATTTTTTGTATTTCACAAAGTTTGAATTATTTTTGTAATTTGTGTTTGTCTGGAAGGTGATTATAGCTGTTTTCTCCTCCAGACAGTGTGAATAGTTTTTGGATTTATTGATGTAGTCTGATGCAGTTTTACTTATTTTCCATAATATTTTTGGTGTGATTTCATATTTGTTTTAATTTCCATTATATATTTAGAAAACATGGGGCTGTTTGTGCATTTGCTACTTGTAAAGTAGCTATTGTGTATGTCATTTTGGTTTCAAGCCTATGCATATTTTCTTTTTCATTATCTGCTGATTTTACAGTTGCTTGGTATATTACATTGTTTTGCAAGCAATTGCCATTTAAGGGGCATTCATCCTTTACTCTGCAATTACAGATGGGTTTGGTTTGTGGAGGTGGTTTGTTGTCTATTTTATATTTACATGGCTTCTATCTCTGATATTGAGTACTTTTACTCATAAATATCAGTCAGTCAGTTAAGTGCCATACATGATACAGGCTTTGGGCGATCATGTCTCTTTCGAGACATGACTGACTTGGCAGAAGATTATCCTGCAGTAGGTTGCTATTGCTTTCTGCAGTAGACTGGTTACCAGCCAAGGCTATAGGACCCAATCTGTTCTAGTATTTAACCTATAACTAGAAAGAAGATTAATAACTTTCCCAAGGGTATTTGTGTGTAAGTGAATGCAAGGAATTCAACTGGAATTCGAACTTGGCACCTCGATTTGTCGTTTCAAGTCGATATCCACTGTACAACAACGTCCATCTGCACTCATAAATACAGTATATCTTAAAACTATATTTTTATCAAATCTCATTGCATATATCTCAGTGATGCTGATAGGGATGCAGGACGTACACTTGACACAAAGAAATCTTTAAGGGCACAGAAACATTTTGCAACTAAAATTTCACATGAAAAGTAATACATTGCACAAAACCAACCCTCAACAGATATGACATAGTAAAACAAATTTGTTGTTGTTGGTTGGTAAAGGAAATCAATTTAAAATGTAATGTATTCTTTTTGTAAGCCAATGCAAATCCTTTGTTAAATGAACTAGATATTGATGGCTATCAGTAGATATTCATTTATTTTTTGAAACAATTTGTATTTTTGTTGTTAAAGTCTTTTAAAAAATGAATGCAAAACATTTTAACAAGCAGAGACATTTATATTTTACACCCAGTTCACAGTTCAAATAACATAAGACAAAAGAAATTGTCCAGTATGGGTTGCTACAGACTGGGGGGGCGGGGGAGGGAAGGGAAGGACTTTTTTTTTCTCTAATTTTAAATGAAAAATGCTGTATTAATCATTTGATATCCTTTTTTAAAATAATTTTTACTAGCTCTTCCTTTCACTTACTCTTTCCTTGAACAGTAGGGATATATAAATGGTATGAAATAGATATCTATGTTGCCTTATTCTTTCCTAGCTCATATAACACACACCAACCATTTGTTTGAACATTATTTTTAATCGATACAGTATTTGAGTAGATATTGTGTTTTTAATTAAACAGTATATACACTGCTTATATACAACAGGTTAAAATTTCCCTTCTCTGATTCCATGCGCCTATGGCTTAGGGGGTAGCAGCTCCGACTGACACCAAATAGATTGAGTTTCGATCCTGGCCAGAAGCAAGTGGATGTGTCTAGCCACACTGATGAGCTGTGATACAGCGAAACAGGCTTGTATGTGGATGACTAATATATATATATATATATATATATTATATATATACTGTGTAATTAAAAACAGAATATTTACTCAGATACAAAGTATTGATTAATTATACAAAATTTTGTTATGAAAATGTGTCATTTGGCAGGATTCGAACCTGCAGCCCCTAACAACATAGAGCAAGCCACCAACTGATTTCTTAGACCACAAATGATTCCAATCTAATTGAAGTTAAGTCAAGCCTTATATAATATTAATTAAAAGCAGAATATCTACTCAAATACAAGTATGAATTAAAAATAATGTTCAAACAAACAAATTAAATATGTTGGTTATTAATTGCATTTTGTTAATCTTTAGATCTTTCCATAACAGTGTTTACATTATGATACATTTCAGAGCAGAGATGGTTATTTATGAAAAATTGAAAGTTGTGTATATAAGGCTTTATTTAACTTTGATTAGATTATGGAATTGTTCGTGGTTAAGTGGTCTAAGATGCACCAGATCAATTGATGGCTTCCTCTACGTTGTTAGGGGTCACAGGTTTGAAAAAAAAAAAATTCCTCAATCAACTCTGATTAAGTGTAGTCTTTGTATTGAATCTTGAAAAAAAAAAAAAAACTTTAATAAAACTGAATTTATATTGAATTTTACGTATTAAATTAAAAGAAAAACAAAAACAAATTTTTGTTGCGTCAATTGAAAATAAAAGGACTGTGTTTTGTTACAATTTTCTCAAAATATAGTACTTCTAACAATTTTCTAAAAAAAAAGCATACCATGATGAAAAAGGCCCCAAACTTGATAGGAAAATTTTATCATTAAAATGTTTGCTGTTATTAAGAGAAAAGGGCAAAGTATTTTTTTACTTTCTAACACATCTGAAAATTTGATTAATGATCTAGTTTTTCATGCTTCAAATCAGCTATTTAAGAATTTAAAAAAAAAAAAAATCCCATCAATTTAAATTAGTTTTTGAGACACAGCAAAGCATTTTTCTTATTGGAAATATTAAATTTAATTTCAGTATTTGTCTATATATTTCTGAGATGAGGTAGTATTTACACTATTGTCCTCATCTCCGTTGCCAATTATACGACGTTTTGGCAGTTGTATGCTTTCTTCAGGTGCCAGGAATTTTGAACAGAACTCTTTATTACAATCACTGGGGTATATCATTCTCATTCCTTGTGCAAAGCAACTTCTAGTAGTCATGAGTTATCTCCCTTTAACCTGACTAAGTTATTTGTTCACCACTGCTGTAGCCTGGTATTGACTCTTTGGGTTAATGAAGAGGAGTCTGAATAATGTAAATAGTGTAAATATAATCTATTAGCTTAAAATTGAAACAAATAAAAGATTAAAAAAAGATTATTTTTAAACATTGATTTTAAATTAATTAGGGACTACATCTTTTTGTGGAGGTTTCTACTGTTTTTGTTTTAAATTATATATATATATATATATATATATATATATATATATATATAAAAAAACAGCCTGTAGCCCTGCAGTTTAGCACACCAATTTATTGAAGAATCTTAGTTTAGATGTCTCCACTAATTCACAATACTTAAGATGGTATCCAACAAAAAAAGTGCTACATCATTTAGTTGGACTTAAGAAATCTAACTTCTTGAAGAACTGTTTTAAGAAAAGGATTTTCATAAATTTCAACTGACAGTCGCACTGTTTATCCAGTTAATGTATCCTGTATGGATGTGGCTAATTTCATCATTATGGCTCCCACCACTGCAAAAAAAAAAATTTCATTTTCCTTGGGCTACAGCTTTACTGACCTGAAATAACTGATCCAAATCGAAGAAAATTATTTAGTTTTAAAAAAGCCCATTGTCAAATACTGTAATTTATATTAGCTAACACAGACATTTTTGTGCATTTTCATGTATTATTGTAAGAAGCTCTCATTAGTAAAACCTCAGACAACTAAATAAAATATTACAATGTATATAATTTTCTAATTTATTGTAAAAGTAAAAGAAAAAGGAGTACACCTAAGACAAGACAGCTTGATGGAAATCATTCCTCTTCAGACAGGTTTTTGAAAACAGTTCTACCATTTCACCCATAGCTTGTGTGGGTGTGTGTGGGGGGAGGGGGACTGGGATGGATTCATTCCTTTTGCAAGTGGAAAGTGAATACAAAAACATCCACCCCAAATAAACCTCCAGTTAGAAATATCTATCCATCTATAATATATATGTGGTTAGGTCTATCTGTATATGTGTGTTTCTCTATTCTAATGAACACTACTCCTCTGATTTCAACCAAAATTGGGTCACTTGTCAATCATGATATGAACCTTTAATGTATGCAAAAATCTTTTGAATCAATTTACAGGGTACAGCAGAAATCACTGAAACGCTTCTCCTTCAAGATGCCTTATGCAAATTCAACCAAAATCAGGTAACTTGTAGATCAAGATCCGAACCTTTGAGGTACACAAACATTTTTCAAATCAATTTACAGGGTTCATCAAAAAACCAATGACAAACATAATTTTGGGTGGTCTTTTGCACATTTTTATGCATTTCTCTAAGACACTTCATTCAAACTCAACCAAAATCAGGTCACTAGTAGAACAAGACTTTCAATTCATACACAGGGTGTGGCAAAAATTAATGGAAAATGTTGCTTTTTGCAATCGTTTATTTTTCAGAAATGCTTAATTGTACCCCCCCCCCCCAAAAAAATCAGTTCTTTTTTGTAACTTCTACCTATCATATTCCATAAGAATTTTACATTTTCTACAAAGTTTGGACCCTGCCAATGTTGCAGAGACAATGCATCCACTTCTTCTGTGTCACATAATTGCATCACAGGTTCCCGTAATACCTGCCTCTGTTCTTCCAATTGCATGTACATCATTACCATTTATTGGAAAAATTGACCAAGCATGAATCCTGTTTTACAAATTCAACAAAAACCAATACTTTTCATTTCTTTTTGTAATTATGCGTTATACTAACCTCATACTGGAGCTTTTTGAATAAACACTTGACCTTAGCATTTCAACATAACCACTAAAAAATCATGATCAATGCTGAGCTACAATATATATATATGCAAACTTATCACTATACTCGTTTCGAAAAACCCTCTGCGTATGTACGTGGAAGGAAAAAATGGTAGTAAAAGCTGAGCACATGAACATCAGCCAAAGCAATTTGGACCGAGCCAGTACGTAGTCCAAAGAAAAAAAAACCGAGACGAGTAATCAATAACAAAAAAAGTGCTCAATACGTAAGCAGAGCAGAATAAGTAAAACCTTCCCTGAAGATCCGTTTAGGTGAAACCTTGGTAGGTTTGTTGGCTCACTAGGTTTACTATATATATATATATAGTTAATGCTATCCTGCCATGCTCAGAGGTTTTATTATTTGTTTTTTTCTTTCACATACCTTAACATAAAAATACTCAATAGTTGCCCTCACTTTAGATGAAATATCGATATGAATATTTTGCTATCATTTTTTTATGACAAAATTACAATATATACTGAAACAGTATTTTTCTATACTTTTGTGCTAGGAATTTTGAGCTGAACCTTTTATTACAATGGCTGAAATGACGTAATAATGGCATTAAAGATGAGAAAATCGTCTGAACAATGTAAATAGTATACGAAAATAGGTGATACTGTTGGTTCAAGATGCTTCTTCTATGCATTGTATCCTGATATGGGTGATCAAGGCTTTCCACAACTTCTTAACCATTGTAGCTCTTCACAATGTTTAGCTTTTTACGATATGTCCTACTCACATCTAGTTACACAAGCCCATTAGGCAAGTTACTCATCATTTTCCTCTTTTCCAGCATTCAATATCCCATGAGGGTCAAATTCTCCATATTACGTTTGATCACCGAAGTTAAGCAACGTGAGCCTGGTCAGTACCTAGATGGGTGACCGCTTGGGAATACCAGGCACTGTAAGCGTTCAGTGACGGATGTGCATTGTGGTGCAGTGGATGTCGGCTTGGAAAGAGAAATCGGTGAGCTGAGTTCGAATTCCAGCTGAGTACCCTGCATTCACTTAAGCACTGGTACCCTTGAGAAAGGTATTAATCCATCACTTCCCTCCAGTTATGGGTTAAATAACAGGATGGGGCCTGGAGTCAACCCATCTAGTGTTGGTGTCATAATAAAAACACCCTTGGTAGCTGTGGCGAAGCATCAAGTATTCAGCTATTTGACAAGATTATGAATTTCGCTGCTAACTGCGCCAGGGTTCCAAATGCACAGGCAATACTGGAGGGGTGTAGTGAGTTCTATCTAGGCCAAGGCAACAGGACGACGATGATTTCTTTATAAATTTCTACTTTGCTATTTCAATGCACCTTTGAGTTTCTGAGCTCAAGCTTAGAAGTGGCGAAAATGACAGACAAGTTTAAGAAGTGAAGAAAAAAAAAAAAAAAAGGTAGGATGTGTATATAAAAGAGAAAAGCAAAGTCAACACAATTAGGATACAGATTAAGCTTGGTATTTGAATATCTATGTATGCTATTTCCATTGTCACCAAATAACATGACAACTGTTTGTTACCAGAATTAGCTGTTGAAAACACTGAGACCACAATTTCTAGCTAATGAAGTTTGTTAGAGCCACAAAGAATCAGCTGAGGACTACTACTCTAGGCCCCAACTGAAGATATATAGAAATAAACTGTGGCATGGTAGATGAGAGGTGTCAGGCATTTTCGTCTAAATCCATCTTGCACATATATAAATCTACCATCTGTCTGCATTGAATACTGCTGTCACATCTGGTCGGGTACCCCTGATATTCCTCTTGGGTTTCTTGACAAAATCCAACAAAGAATATGTAATGTAATTGATCCCAACATGATAGTTCAACTCTAATCACTTCCTCATTGACATAATGTGGCTTCCCTCTGTCTCTTCTACAAATATTTTCACGACCCCTGCTCTTGGTGCCTCCTCTGCATGAGACTAGCGGCTAGCTCTCACCCTTTTACAGAGAAACCAATCAAATGTAACCGCAACTTCTACACCATCAGCTTCTTTTCTTGCACTTCTCGCCTGTGGAATTCCCTTCCATATACTTGCTTATCTGAGTTACAATCTCCAAGAATTTAAATGCAAAATCAACTGCCATCTCTTGACTCACATCCTTTCCCTGGCAATCCTTGTATCATGTTCTTCCTTTCCACTTTACTCTTATGCAGCTCTCTTCACACCAGTATTCTCATTCTTTTCTTACTCATTCTCTGACTCCCCCGTAACTTGTTCCTCTTTCTCATCACTCACTTCTTATGTAACCCTCTGCCCTCCAGTGGCAGTTCTGAAATGATCAGCGGGTAAAGAAAAAAAAAAAAAAAAAAAAAAAAAAAAATGATGAGAACTCTTATATTTTAGCAAAACATCTATTTCATAGTCAATTTATATTACACCCGTAAAAATGTACTGTACTGACAAAAATTTATTACCAATTCTGACTGAATAAAACTGATATATCTAAACTTATTTATAAATGGAACTTTGTCTCTGTATCTGTGTGTGTGTGTGTGTGTGTGTGTGTCCATTACCTATAGACTCCGAAACGGCTGAATCGATTTTCTTGAAAATTTACACAGTTGTACTATAAGCATCTGCGAGTGTTCTTAGTTAGTTTTTGTGTCAAGGTATCTCTGATAAATATCGATAATTGAAAAAAAAAAAAAAATCAAGTTATAGAAGGAGTGGTTCAAATTTGATACACTTATAGACAAAGACATAAGAAAAGATATTCAGAAGTTTCAAGGTTGCAGTTCTTACAATAGTGCATATATATATATATATATATATATATATATATATATATATATATAAATTGATACCAGGAAATCAAAATTTGACTTACATCCATTCAGTTTTCTTTCAGTCTACGGTTTCACTTTAACTGGAAACTTTTTAGTCTTTTGTGCCAACGTCCAAAGAGTCTGAGCTCTAGGACCATGGATTAGTTTTAAAGCTTTCATTATACCCGAGCAACGCCGGGCTATACTGCTAGTAATATTATTAAATTAGAAACTGTGGTCACTGTTTTTTCAGGAGCTAATTCTGGTAATGTACAGTTGTTACAGATGTGCATTGTGCTACAGTAGATATAAGCTCGGGATGAAAAAAACAAAAACGGAGAGTTGAGTTAGAGTTGCACTTGAATTTGTTCCATTCACATACATGCAAATATCCATCCTTAAAGAAAGTTATGAATTCATTACTTCTCCCTCCAGTTATGGATTAGGACAGATTGGGTTCTATAGCCTTGTTTGGCAACCAGTCTACTGCAGGAAAATTTTCTGCCCAGCCAGTCATATCTCTTTCGAGACATCATCGCCTAATTGTGTATCACGTATGGCACTTAACTCACTGGCAATAATTGTCATAAAATGACATCTACCAAAATTTCTCAGAATAAACAAATGCGGTAGGTTTTTTTGGGAAGTAGCCTCCATCAAGAATCAAGAAGATACACTACAGTTCTTCAGTCCGTCTGAAGATCAACAAAGAGCAATTCTTTTATGTAATTTCTTTTATTTTGCATATAAAATTAAACTACACACAAAAATGGTGCTGAAAAGTTCTCGAACCAACTCACTCCCCCACAAAAAAAAAAAACAAAACAAAAAAAACTGAGCACTATTTTTTTAAGTTCGCATTTTGGTCAGTCCGAGAACTTGTTAATGTTTTGTAGAGGTGCGTGTTATTATTGATAAAATTCCGCCTTGCATTCCGACAGTGGACTTCCTCTCAAGGAAGACAGATTTTCTTAAGCAATGTTATTTTTTTTGTGTTGAGAATTCAAAATATTGCTAACATGATAATATGAATGAGATTCATTAAGTCTATCAAAAGAAAGAAATTAAATTCACAAAGACGTTTAAGACTTCAAACGGAATATTTACTTCTTTGTTTGAATAGAAACAACTTAAAACAATTTTTTAAAAAAAAAGTAAAACAAAAACAACAAAAGATTTTTGTTTTAAAGAACATCTGACATACGTTTCCTAAATTATTGTGAAAATTTGAAACGTAATTAATGTGAATGTGAAGTGAGATGCGTTTTTTTTTTCGATATTTAATTTACTGAATTAGTTTTTTTTTTAATTTTGGCTATTTTCGAAATCAGGTTTACGATTTTGAAATTTAAAGTAGATTTCTCTGTATTAATAATATTGTTAATTATCTGAAATAAGAAATTTTATTAAAAATTCTAAAAACATTCACAACAAAACAGACCACGTGTCGACTGACTTGCTACCTTTTAAAAACGTTCCCTTTGATTTGAACTTCAAAGTTTGAAAACTTGTTTCACAAACTCAAAATCGTTGAAAATTACAAGATAAGAAAATTCATAAAACTTGGTATTTTATTTTTATTATTAGTGTCGTTGGATTATTTGTATTGATTGATCAGAACGGACTTCAGATAAAAAAACAAAAAAAAAAAACACACAACTAAAAAAATACGTTATTGCTTGTAAAAGTTAGGCAATTTATTTAAAGTTGAATGTCGATGGATTTGCTGATTGATTCAATTAAAGGCACTTAAAATGAAAATGTAAAAAATGGATTTAAGAGAATACAAATTGTTTTTTGATTTTAAAAAAAAAAGTAACCTCAACTGTGACAGGTTTTTTAAATTGCGGAATCCACGTGGCTTCAAATCGGTCGAATACATTTTTTTTGTTTATATTATACCTAAATTGTTTATTCAGATTATAAATTTTATAACAATTGGTCTTTCTGGGCACTGAATTATTCTAATTTTGTAAAATTAGAATACACTCTTTCTCTTTAAGCATTTTTAAAAAGTTTTAAGCAAGAGAATAAAACGCAAGTTTTTTGTAATTAGATTTAATAATTTTATTTGTATTCATTGTAAAAAGAACACTAAATAAGCCAGACAATGTTTTTTTTTTTATGATTGCACTTTTTTGGCAAGCAAAAAGAGAAGAAGGCCAAGGTGTTGTGTTATACTAAAAATTAGTAAAAATAAATGAAATTTTTAAAAAATTAATTTAAAATCAATCATTATTAAACCGGATCAATAGAAAACAAAACTAAAATGAGGAAAAATATAAATAAATTTAGTTAGCTTGAATGTGTGGGTTATGTTCACAAAAATGAAAGAAAATCGTGAATCAAATCATTTCTTTCCTTTTTAGACACAAGTAAAAAAAAACAAAAAAAAAACCCATTTAGGCCTACCTTACCTTTCTTTCATGCTTTTTTTATTTTTATTTAAATTTGAGTGGGTTTTTGCTTGAAGTGTATAACTGTGTATACTTTGTTGGTAATGCAGAAGAGCAGACATTGAATGAAAACCTTTAGTTTATTAAAACAAACTGATAAGTTGCGAATTTCAGTGGTAAGAAATAAAAAGACGACCAAAAAAGTAATCAGGGTGGGGGAATCAAGTATAAACACTGACAAAACTATGCAGTTTTTTTTTTGTTTTTTTACAAAAGTACATTTATATAACTTGTTAATTATCCCCCCGAAAATTGAAACAAATAAAAGTACATCAGATCATATGGTTACATTTTATTTATCTTTTTTTTTTAAACTTACCTGTCTAGGGATTCACATGCTGTTCTGTGAAAACGTGGAAAAGGTGAAGTTGATAACGGTGATGACGGAGTGACTGGACTAGCAAATCTCCCTTGTCGTTGATGAGAAGTACTGCCACCTTTCCGTGTTGTTCTACCACTTTCATATCCAGAATTAATCCTTCCTCTGGAAGGGGACAAGGGAGATCCGATAATCCCTGCATTATTCAATCGGGAAATCCTAGAACCTGCCCGAGTTGACGGTGACATGTGTGGTGTCCCATCACCGCCAATCGCCATTCTTCGATTTCCCCTCAACGCTTGTCGTCCGTTTTTCTCATCTCTGTTGTTATTGTACTTTCCTGGGGATGAGGCCGGTCGGTTATTCTCGCCATTAGACTTTTTATTAAATACAGAAAACAAAGACAGCAATCGACTATTGCTTATACTTTTTTCGAGACCAGACATTATTGAAATAATTGTCGTTGTTAATGTTCTTGTGTTGGTCGAGACCGACCCTGGAATTTCTTCGTCTTCAGAATCAGACCCGACACTTTGGTTGTGATTTCTATTTACACTGTTTTTCCTTTTCAGGGAGGCTTGACCCTTGTGATAGTTTTTATTATCCTGATCTACTGTTGTATTATTGCCTTTATATGTTCTTTTCAATGTAGTGTCGTTGTCTGGCCAATTTTCTTCTCGCCAGACCCGTACTCCTCCCTCTTGCTGTAGTAGCAATAATAACAAACTAAGACCCAGAAAAACAGCTATACACAAAGTCCAACTAAGCGAGCACCAAACTGTTACAACTGCTGACAGAATAGCGACCAGCACGTACAGAAATTTAGTCATTTTCTATTAAAAAACTCGGCATTCTTCTTCATTTCGTCTGTCAACGAGTCTACATCGCATGGCGGGGGGAGGAGGCCGAATGACCAAGAAACCGGGCGGAAAGAGGAGAAACAGGACCGTGCCAATGCGATTATCTACTTTCCTATTGGATTTTAAAATTTGAAAAAATTATTTTATTACAGCATAATAAAAATTGAAAAGTTATAATATTTATTTTTAATTTTTTCTTCTTTGATGACATGATTGTTTTGTGAGAATGAGCTTTATTTTGAAATCGCTTGCGGCCGGGCTTTGAGAAAGCTTGGTTCTGATTGGTCGATTTCAACTGGTTCAAATTTAGGCGCTCCGTTTGAACAGAGAAGAGAAAGGAAGTTATTTAGAAGATTTTAAGTATCAGGGAGAAAAAAAAAAAGGAGATTTCTGAAATTTAACGTATTTGTTTTTTATGAAAAAAAGAACTCAGGTGAGGCTTTTTATCGCAATATTATTTCTCTAAAAGTTATTTATTTAATATTATTCTTTCGCATAGTTGACATAAGAAATTGTCTGACTTTGTTTTTCTTTACTTCTCAGTGCGTGTTGTGACCGTTTGCCCCCCCCCTATTTTTAGGAAAAATAAAATATTCTTTTTTCTTTATTTTCTAGAAAAAAATGTTATAAATTGATTAAAAAATAAAGTTCTATAAAAGTTAATTGTGAGAAAAAAAAAATGTTTGTTTTTGACACTTTTTTAATCTAAAAAGTTTTTTTGCTTTGTTTTTTTTTTTTTATTCACAAACAACGGTTAAAAATTCCTTTAATCAAAACTTGAGATTTTTTTTTTCTTATAAAAAATAATCATAAAATATCTAAAAACTAAAATGACACTTGGGATTTTTTTTTTTAATTATTAAAAAAAAAAAAAGAAAAGTTTTTCCTTATCGGATGTAAAAATTCTCGAAATATGATCAAAATTTAAAAATGTCAGTTTGTTGTCAAAGTTAAAGAATAAACAGATTTTAGTGCACACTTATTTCGCTTCTGTGAAATCTTTTCCTTGATTTGAAAGTTGAATTTTTAAGCCAAAATGTCTTTTGATAAAATTTTAAAAAAATTTAACTTTTGTTTTTTAAAAGTGAATAATAAGCAGAAAACTATTTTCCTGTTCCAAGTAGGGCCAAAAAAATAAAATTTAGAATTCTTATTTATTTTTCATTTCCTGTATCATCAATTTTATTTTTAATTTTCAGGGATTTTCTTTTTTTTTTTTACCATACGCCGTTTGATTCAAGAAAATTTGTTTAATTTCTCGCATAATTAATATTTTTCATTATTTTTATCATTTTTTTTAAGAAACCATTTAAAAATTTTTTTTTTTACATTATTTAACAGGAAATTTTAATTAAAAAAATAAAACAAAATTAATTGCGAGATTTACTTGAAAAAAAATCTGCTCTATGTACAACTGTTTAGTTATTTTTTTTTTTTTTTTACCGAGAATCAAAGTGTAGTATCTGTTCATCTCTACCTTCAAACAGTTTCTACTCTAGCTTTGCAATGAATCTAATGAAATATTCTTTTTCTACGATCAATTCAAATCTAGGGTTTGAAAAATTAATCTGAACAATTATTTCTTACTTATTCATAAAATAGGGACCTCAACAAAAAACCGCGATACCTAACCTAAGGTTTAAAAAAAAATGAATCTTCAAAAAGGAAAAATCTTTGAGATTTCATTTGTTAGTTTTCTTTTTTTAATTTCAAACTATAAATTTCATTTCCAATAAGCAAAAAAAAAAACAAAAAAACAGAAACTAAATTGACAGGAAGAATTTTTTTTCAAAAATAGCTGATTAAATGATTAGTACCAGTTTTTAATCATTTTTTTTTTTCCTCGCAACATAATTTTATTAAAAGAATTTTTTCAAAAATAAAATATACTCTGCTTTGCTGAAATTTGAAATATCAGCTGATAATTAATCAGATACTTTGTTTAAAATATTGTAGAAATACATTTTTTTAACCGACAATAGCTATTTTTTTTTTGTGTGTTGATAGCCTGATGATGAATCTGATGTTCCAGGGAGGCTTTGTCTGTAAAATGTAATTTTAAAAATTTAGGAAAATATTCTCTGTGTAATAATCTAATGTTTTGTTGCATTTTAGAAAGGTTGGCTTCAAATTTCACTTATTTTCTGATAATGTGTAATAGCTGACCATACTTACGAACAAATTGGCACATTTATCCATGTACAAACAATTCAATTATTCTTTAAAAAATATTCAGGCTTGATGATTTTTTTTTTTATGTATCTTTTCTATTTATGATTAATAAATAGTTTTCACTTTAACATCTAAAAGGTACCGCCACTCCATTTTCGATACCTAAGTTTTAAATTGAATTTTTAAAAATAAAAACTTTTTCTTGAAACTTTAATTTTAGCCTAATTGAAAGCTAAATGAAATGATTATTATTTATTATTTCCATTAAGCAAAATACTCGGGTGTTTTCCAAACAAATTATTCATTGAAATCTAAAATTTTGAGATTTTTTTTTTTTTTTTTTTTTAGGAATTGACACATTTGTAAGCAAAGTTAATTCTTGGTTTTAAAAATCTGGTAAAAATAAAATATGCATCCCTCACTCGTTATTTTTGGAAAATTATCAAATTTAAAGTTAAATTAGTCTTATTTGAAACAAATATTGTTTATGGCATGAAATTTATGATAAAAATATTTCTTCAAAAAGGTTCAGACCTTTTTGAAGAAAACAAGGTCAACAAGGTCTGAACCTTTTCTTCAAAAAGGTTCAGACCTTGTTGACCTGTCAAGTAGGTGATGAGAGCAACTATTAATCAATCTAGAAGTATGGTGACCAAAAGTTGACATAACCTCCTTTAATATTTCGTAAGGGAAACGACCCTTAAAAGATGTGACCTTTTAATAAGTCTCTTATAAGTTTCCATAATAAAAGAAAATGTGCAGTTTAACATAATAAAAAAAACTTATTTGTTGGATTTTTTTTTTTCTTCAGAATATGATATCCTAAAATTACATTTATTTAAAATAAAATAATGTATTTTTAGAAGTTTTATGCAATTAATTGAAGTGCGGAGGATAACGGATGTAAAAACATATATATATATTTTTACCAAGATTTTCTAAAATAATTGCATAAATAATTTCATTCATTTGTGAATAAGTCCTGAAAGTTTCATCAAAATCAGTTGATTTTTGCAAGAATTTTCAAATTAATATCTTTCAATGCCAAAAAATATTACTTTTTGCTTAATAGTCTTTTTTTTTTTTTTTTTTTAATCGTATCACCCCGAGCAAGGCGGTAACACCACTGATGTGCAGGGGGCTACTTAATAGTGAAAAGATTGGAAAAGTGAAAGCCGGAAACCACATCCTAAACAGGGAACAAGGAATGAGCCTCTTAACCTGTTCAATAGATGTGGGTGGAGTGTGAACCGGGCGATAGATAGATCTAGCTACTCCAATTTTGCCCCTATCCCTTAATATTTTTCCTTTTGGTATCTCTCCCAAACCCTGCTCTGCCACCCACTTTCTCCGCGTTCCTCTGTCTCTCTTTCCGTCTATTCGTCCTGTGGGTATTAGATTCTCTAAGCCACCCTTCTCATTATGTGTCTTAGAAACTTCAGTTGTCTCTTCCTGATGCCAAGTATAAGTTTCTTTTTCGTTTGAATCCTCTCCAAAACCTCTTCTTTGCTCACATGTTCAGTCCCTGGTATCCTTCTGCAGAACCACACTTCTGCTGACTCGAGCCTCTTCCTCATTACTGATGAGATTGTTCAGCATCCGCTACCATACAGAAAGAGAAATAGTACTCTTTTCTTTGTTTCCCATGAAATATTATTCTCTTAACACTCTGCATAGCTTTTGAAATGCGTCTTAGACCATGCTAATCCACCATCGGATCTCAGTGTTGCACATAAACATAGCGTGAATTACTGACAGAAAACGAAAAAAGAAATTTTAATTGACATTTTGAACAGTTAGAAAGGATTATTCATCTTGAGCTTCTTGAGAAAATCCAACAAAGTATCTGTAATGTAACTGATCCCAACCTAGTAGCTCAACTCCAGTCACTTTCTCACCAACGTAATGTGGCTTCCACTTGTCTCTTCTACAAATACTTTCACGGCTTCTGCTTCTATGAACTTAGCTTCCTGGTGCCCCCTCTGCACGAATTTAGTCGAGGTACTAGACTAGCAGCTAAGTCCCACCTTTTTACAGTGAAATGAATCAAATGTAACTGCAACTTCTACTCTAGTAGCTTCTTTGCTTGCACTTCCTGCCTGTGGAATTCCCTTCTGTATACTTGCTTCCCTGATAACTACAATCTCCAAGAATTTAAATGCAAAGTCACTTGCCATCTCTTACCTTCCTGACTCGCATCCTTTCTCTGACAACCCTTGTATCATGTTCCTCTTCCTTTCCACTCTACTCTCATGCAGTTCTCTTCACACCTGTATTCTCAACCTTTTCTTACTCATTCTCTGACTCCCCCGTAACTTGTTCCTCTTTCTCATCACTGACTTCTTATGTAACCCCCTGCTCACCAGTGGCAGTACTGTCTTGCTTGGGGTGAAATGATTAGAGAGAAAAAAAGTATATAATGAATGTGTCTCCATCTGTCTTTTTCTTTTCTCTCTCTTTCTTCTCCCTCTCTCCTCGCTGATTTGTAATATGGGTTCTTTAGCCCTTTTGATTTATAATTTAGTTTGCATTAATTTTTTATCTAAAATATTTTGTGGGGATATTACACTTCTGACAAATGTGCTTTTAATCCTTTTTCTCTGTGAAACTCCTTTGTATATGAATAGCATGATTGACAGCATTTGCACTATTGGAAGGGCTGAAAATATGTTGACTACAGTCACTGTAGAGGCATAAGGGTCCACTTTCCAGATGTCTACTTTCAGACTAGAGTACAAACCTTACCTGTGTCTGTTTCATTGACCCTAGTCTAGGTACCTTCACTTTTTCACTAAAAAATAACAGCATGAAGAAAAATGTCTCCAAACTTAAAAAGAAACAAAGTATTTTTTAATCTTTTCTAACCTGTTCAAAATTTTTTCTCTCTCTCCCATCAGCATGGGACCAGAGCTATGGAAATTTTAGCACCTTTGTTTCTGGTGAAAAACACATTGATTTGGAAATTCTTTAAAAAAATCAAATAATTGTTGTATTTTAATGAAACTTTCAAATGAGTGAAATTATTATTTTTATAAGATCTTGGTAGAAAATTATTTTACATCTGTTAACCACCCCACAACTTAATTTCATGAAATTTCTAGAAATTAAAATCTGTTTACAAACTTTGTTGTATTAGTTAAATGCAAGATTCCTTGGAGAATGTAAATCAAGTTCCACCCCCTCCCCCAAACAGTTGCCACTTTCCTGAAAATCTACTCTGACTAGTAAAATAAAGATGCAATAAAACTATGGCATTATTTAATTAGATAATCTTTTAATTGCTTTTATAAATAGTGGATATGAAGGACAATATTATTTTGAAGAAAAAAAATTCTTGTGGTGAATAATGAATTTAGTAAAATGTATTAAGTAATCCATTTTTTCAAAAATCTTTTAAAAATTCTTCAAAACTTTGTCTGCGTTAGGTTAAGTTATTAAATGAAAATTAATATTAAGTGAAAATTGAAAAGCTTAATACAAATCCTCATGCTCTAAGATTTTTAAAATAATTAAAAAATTTTTTTTTTCTCATGTGTATAAAACATGACCATACACAATGTCAGAAAATATGATCAATGGCTAAAGTAAATTTAAAGTCAACATTCCTAAAATTAGATTACAGAGAATATTTATGATATAATGATATAATGATATAAAAATGCAGTCACCTCTTATTTTCTTAAATTATGTTTTAACAGATGAAGTCTTCGTAAACATGTAAATAGCTTATCAGTGCTTGACAGTTGCTTGTCAGGAGTTGAAAGCTAAGTAAGTCACTACTACTAATGGTTTTAAATTGTTTTTTTTTTTTGTTTTTTTTTGTTTTTTTTTTCCAACTTAAAGTAAATATTACTTGTTTCAAATCAGATAATATTCCTCAAAGTTTCAGAAAAGTACATTTTATTTTTGGTATCTTTTTTTAAAAATAATTACATTGGGATGAAAGATGGCTAAAAAGGGTGCTAATTGGCTATTTTAGAAAAAATTAAAATCGATTCCAATGAATATAATTTCTGTTTGAAAAATAGACTACAGTGTATTTTTCTTAATGGAAATAGTAAATTTAATCCTTTGTCTTTTAATGAAAGCTTCAAAAAGCTTTTTCATTTATTAAAATTTGTTTTAAAACTTAGGTATCACGAATTATCATGAACAAATGGTATCTACTCTAATGTTAACCAGACTTGTTCTATATATTCATTGTGATTTTTGTCTAATAACTCAACAATAGTTGATATGTTGCTAAATTAACCAAGCAACTTATGTTACAACACTGAATTTGGAATGAATTTATAAGACTTGTTTTCAATTTTTGATGTGGACCAAAATTTAAAATTATGGTAGGATTTGTAACTACATTTGTAATTTATGAACAAAGTAATTACGATTTTTAATCGTCTACAAAAAAGTTCATGATTAACTGCTTTATTCAGAGAATGAAACATTAGTTTACAGAACTATTCTTAATTTTCAAAGACTTTACAGAAGAGGATAATTGTCTTTTGTTGTTATTGTTATCTTCATAAGTATTTTTTTGTTTTGCTATGCTCTGGTACCAGAAAAAAGCAATTTAATTACTAATGGCTAAATTCTTGTAGCAAATATGCAGTAAAGTTTGGTAATAGACTTTTTTTTTTCCTGTTAATCATTAAATAAAAATCAAATCGATATCAGGAATTTAAGTGATTGATAATCAAGACTGCTGACCAGATGGATTTATGCTTCTATATGACCTGTGTTCAATCAAAGCTTGTACTTGTGGTGCAGTGGATATCGACTCTGAATGACAAATCAGGGAGCTGAGTTCGATTTCCAGTTGAACTCCTTGCATTCAGTTATGCACAATTACCCTTGGAAAGGTATTAATCCGTCTCTTCCCTCCAGTTATGGGTTAAATAATAGGACAGACTGAGTTCTATAGCCTTGGCTGGCAACCAGTCTACTGCAGAAAGCAATGGCAACCTGTTGCAGGATAATCTTCTGCCCAATCAGTCATGTCTCTTTCAAGACATGATCACCCAAAGCATGTATCACATATGGCACTTAACTGACTGACTGACTTGTTACCTTACTGGAAGCTTAGTCTCTGACTGTTGGTTCACTATTCTAGCCCCCTCAGCAATGTCCAAAGGTGCGCTTAGAAGTTTAAATTAGCATATTTGATGAGATTGACTTGCTATTTTCCAAATATTAAAATAAAAATTTGTAAATAATGCTTGAAAAGAAATGCCTTTTGAACTCTGTCAAATAGAAGGCAAAAATGAAGATGCAGTAAACACCCAACAATTTTCTTTCTTAATATTTCCTGTTGAAATTTTGGTGGAGAAGGTCTTATCTGTTATCAAATATGCTAAGTGGCAAATTGGAAGACTGGGCGACAAAATCAATTTGTGATAATGATTGCTGATAAAGATCAATAGGAGAAAAAATGCGAGACTGGCTATAGGTATTAAAGCTTATGTAGCTGAATTGGTTAAAGCCTTGTCTGTTTAAGATGACCTCTTTAGGAATGAGATTTGAATTCGTCTCATTGCAAGCTATATTCAAGTATTAGGATTATGCATTAAATAGGAAGAAATTGTAATATTTTAAAAATATTATTCTGGTTTCGAAATTCTTTTAGAAAGGTTTTTAAATTTCTTTTACGTCATTGGGTCTAATGGAATTGAAGGGGAAATAAGTTAATTACTTTGGTGGTGCGTGCAGTGGATATCGGCTCAGAACGAGAAATCAGAGAGCCGAGTTCAAATTCCAGTTGAATTCATTGCATTCACTTACGCGCAAATACCCTTGGGAAAGATATTAATCCGTCTCTTCCTTCCAGTTATGGGTTAAATAACAGGACAGATTGGGTTCTATAGCCTTGGCTGCCAACCAGTCTACCGCAGAAAGCAATGGCAACCTACTGCGGAATAATCTTCTGCTCAGTCTGTCATGTCTCTTTCGAGACATGATCGCCCAAAAGTGTTTCACGTATGGCACTTAACTGACTGACTGACTTTGGTTGAGGTTTAATACTGAATTTTTTTTATTCTTGCTGCATGTGTGATCGAGATCTTATAATCTCCAAACAAGTTTGATTATATTATTAAAAAAAGAAGAGTGGGCAGGTAGACAGACCATATTAGTTCTTTTTAACCAAACTTGTTTGGAGGAATACTTGCCACTTAAATATACCTCTCTCTCTCACACGCACAAATGTATAGGGAAAGATAAATCTACTGAATTATTACCAGATATGATATTTATACTATACATAAAGGCTAATCATAAATTAAAAAAAAAATTTGTATTATGATAAAATCTGTTAAGAATGGCATTGAAAATTTTCAGAAACATTACAATGACTATATTAAAGTTGAAAACGTTTATGTATATACGTGTATAATTTATTTTATTGGTATCACTCTGAGCCAGGCAGTAAATCCATGAAAATTCAAGGGGGCTACAACATGTGGAAGAATGAGGAACAGAAACATTAATCAGTCAGTCAGTTAAGTGCCATATGTGATACATGTTTGGGCAACCATGCCTCGAAATGACTGACTGAGCAGAAGATTATCCCGCAGTAGGTTGCCATTGCTTTAGGTAGTAGACTAGTTGCCAGCCAAGACTATAGAACCCAATCTGTCCTGTTATGTTACCCATAATTGGAGGGAAGTGACGGATTAATATCTTTCCCAAGGGTATTTGCCTGTAAGTGAATGCAAGAAATTCAACTGGATTTGTCATTCAGAGTCGATATCCACTGCACCACAACATACATTAATAGTGAACAGAAATCAAAAGGACAGTAGATAGCCATTAACATTGTAATTAAATTTTTACAGATTAAAGTTGGCTGGAAAGCATGGATCTGGAAAGGAGTTCCACAAGCCAGAAGTGTGAGAAAAGAAGCTGTTAGCATAGAATTTACGGTGACATCTAGTCAGCTCAGCAGTAAATTGACGAGATCTTTATGCCAGTCTAGTCAGTCAATTAAGTGCCATACGTGATACACACTTGGGCGATCATGTCTTGAAAGGGACATGACTGACCGGGCAGAATATTATCCCACAGTAGGTTGCCATTGCTTTCTGTGGTAGACTGGTCGCCGACCAAGACTATAGAACCTAATCTGTCCTGTTATTTAACCCATAACTGGAAGGAAGAGACGGATTAATACCTTTCCCAAGGGTATTTGTGTGTAAGTGAATGCAGTGAATTCAGCTGGAATTCAAACTCTGCTCCCCGATTTCTCGTTCCGAGCCGATATCCAATGCACCACAACGCACATTGTAAATATAGCACATATGGTTTCAAGCTCCATCCAGCACGCCAGACTAGTACTGAGCTTAAATTCACAAAGTCTAAGTACCAAAGAAGAGCAGATTTTAACAATCACCATGAAAGTAGTTATAAAAAGGACACGGGGGCAACTTTGCAATGGTGGGTAAGTGACTTAAGCTGAGCTTAAAGATCAGGACCAATAATATTGCTGATTCTTCTTTGGATCTTATCAAGATAAGATAAATAGCAGGTGCACTGGACTGTATTTGGCAGCAATAGTCTAAGTATAGATGAATGGTAGACTTATAAATATGCAAGATAGATGCTGGAGAGAAAAATTGCACAATTAGTGAACCAACTTTATTAGTGGCTGACTTTATGATAAATTCAATATAGTCGTTCCACTTCATGTCAGTTGAGAATGTTAGCCCGAGAAGGCGAAACGAGTCACTTTCCTGGAGGTTAGCACCAGCCATGCTGATAGCAGGGAGAGAGGGGTCACTCAGATGATTAATGGAGAGAAGTTTAGTTTTGGAGGCATTAAAATTAACCATCTTTTGCCCCAGTTAACAATGGTCTTGTGATCATTTTGGACATCAGCTGCCATTTTTGACCATGTCAGCCTTGCTATGAAGGCAAATGGTTGTGTCTTCAGCGTAGATGCCAACTTGAGATCTGATGTCATTGAGAGGGTTGTTAATGAAAATTAAAAACAACTTTGAACCAAGGATAGAGCCCTGAAGTACACCTGCGTTAGGATGAAAGAATCTAGACGAGTGGCCATTCAGGATAACTTTAATTTCATAATTTGATAGGAAAGACTGGATCAGCTCAAAGATGTGTCTGGAGACACCATAATATTTCAACTGTATGCCAGACCCCGTCAAAGGCCTTTCTAATGCTACAACCTAGGTTTCACTGTTTTTAATCTACAGCATGATAGACTCTTTTCACAATTATCATTTGTACATCAGCAGTTGACCTGAAGAAACGGAAGCTGTATTGCTTGTCTGAGAAGAGGTCCTGCAATGGGAGATGAACTAATTCATAAAGGCCTCTAAGAGTTTGCCAAAAAGAGGTAGAAGGCTAATAGGCCATTAGTGAAAGTTTGTACAGCTCAGAAAAGTTCATAAAAACTGGAACAACAGATGATAACTTGCAGGAGACAACGAGGCATTTATTATACAGTTTAGAAAGAACAGGAGACAGTTTA
Source organism: Ascarosepion bandense (assembly GCA_037127315.1). Classification (NCBI taxonomy): domain Eukaryota; kingdom Metazoa; phylum Mollusca; class Cephalopoda; order Sepiida; family Sepiidae; genus Ascarosepion; species Ascarosepion bandense. Next base: position 61,306 of record JBBBDQ010000126.1, on the reverse strand, counting down.
GGAGCACACTTTTTAAAGACTATTATCAGGTCCACATGCTTTGTGGGGATCTAGGTTAGAGATGATAGCATAAACCATGGAAGAGGTTATGTGCATATCATTCAACAGACTCGGTTCTAAGTGGGAAGCTACGTACAGATATTCCAGATGAGTCAAAAGTAGGGTTTGAGGAGAATTTGTGTGCAAAGCCTTCAGCTTTATCAGCAGAGGATGTTAGCACCTCAAATTGACTGGTGGGAATAGACTTTGCACTTATTTAATACCCTATTACAGAGCTGCAAGTTATTCACTAGAGCCAAAGTTAAAGGCTATGTGGTGCCTTATTCTCTTGTCAAACAGGGGCTTTGCTCCTTTGAGGACTTGCTTACATTTATTACGATCAGCACCAAATAGGCATCTGTTATGACAAGAGCTGTTACACTGGTATAGCTGAAAATAGCGGTTCATGTGTGGAATAGCAGCCAAGTATGCTGATTTGAACCATAGAGAGAATTGAAGTTACACCTGGTATTTCCAAGAAGGGACGAAAGCATCCATGCTGGCTTTGACCCAGGAAGAAACTTCATTGGCACAATTTTCAGTTGGGAGATTGAAGATGTCAGTCTATGGGGCATCATGAAGAAAATCACAGAGTAAGCCTCAATGCTGGTAATGGAAAGAGGACTTATGGATGGTGGGGGGTCCTGTTTAATAGATGATTGGAATGAAATATCAATAGCTACCAATAGAGAAGGCAGTATTGTGAAGATAGACAAGAGCGAGGAGAGGGAGGTAGGAAATAAGTAGAGAAGCCTGTTGCTTGGTTTTATTAAGGAAATGAGTGGGGAATCGGCAATAGATTAATTTAATGCCTGAATGCCAACAACATCAGTATTTTTTAGAATGTTTTGGCCACGTGTCATGGTGAACATTAAAGTCACCGAAGACAAAGATCTTCACAGATGGAGGGTGAAAAATTTGTTGATTTTCCTCAACTTGTTGTAAGTTGATTAACTTTTAACTGATATTTTCTGCCATTTGCTTTGCAAATGAATTAAATTAGTGTCCTGGTATTAGGTTGGCAGGCTGGATGTGGTCTGGTGGTTGCGGACCCCTGTTGTAAAGTAACAACATGCATGATTTATTTATAATAAATTTATTTATAATTTTAGAACTCATTGCATTTTTAATATCTTTATTTTACAATTCAAGCTCTGCACTTACATCATATTAACCAGCACTTTTTCTTTTTTTTGTTATAGAATGTCTGCATTTGACTTTATATTACCTATTTCTAAGAAAGACCTCTTGAAAAGAACCACCACACGCCAATATGTTGTTGAGGAAATCATTGGGTCAAGGCATTTGCCTGGAGCCTTAGAAGGTAAGAATAAATTAATGATTTCTAAAAAATTTCCAGTTCATGAAATATGTAGTTGGAAAGGCAGTGTTCAATGCAATCTAGAGTTTTGGTTATTTAAAGTCAACTTCCAAAATAAACCATTCAAGAGTTTTACTTCATAATGTTTTCAAAGCATATGATTGGTGATTGCTGACAACTTGTATATGCCAAAGAAAAGTATCTTTTTTTTTTTTTTTTTTTTTTTAAGTAAAATGTTCTTGACTTGAAAAAGTTGCTTTTTAAGAATGCACCTTTTAGTTGCATGACTTTTATTACTTTATATTGGTACAATTTTTCTATTGTTGTTGATTCCTTATTGTGCTTAATTTATAATTAAACTTCATCGTAGGTGTGTGTGTGTGTATATATATATTATGGACTTTCCTGTCGATTTCGATGTATGAGTGTCTAACTCAGTTAGACTGCAACAGAGAATTGTTTAGAGTGGTGAAGGCTTGTGTAGCACCATCCACACTTTTTAGAACTGCTGATAACAAACAATCGGTGTGGAAGTCTGCCACAGATCGCATGAACAGCAGACCTCAGATATTTAACCCATAACTGGAAGGAAAGGACTGATTAATACCTTTCCCAAGGGTACCAGTGTGTAAGTGAATGCAGCGTATTCGACTGGAAATCGAACTTGGCTCACCGATTTCTCTTTCCAAGCCGATATCCCCTGCACCACAACACACATCCGTCAATATATATATATATATATATATAAAATTTGGAGAAAACCTAACATCTGCAAAATATTTGGAGATCATTCCTGCAAATCAGATGACTGCGTTTATTACAATTTGCAGTATTCTATTTTGTTATTTGGTTAGCAAAATTAAGAAGCACATTTCAGATGTTAGCCTTTTCTCTTTACTATGTCAACTACTCCTCATCCACCGCCCCAGTACTTATTTGAAATTTTTTTTATTTTATCATCAGTTCTATGCATATTACAAGAAATCTAAATGAGAAAAGAAAAAATTTCTTGCTATGCTTAATAACTTATTTTCTGAAATGTTTAATTTCAGAAGTCGACTTTGTTTTGTCATCACATTTGGATTTACATTTCTCTTCTAACATGAACCATATTTATTTAAACCATTTAATATTTGAATATTTTTTCTCTTTCTAGAATTCAGAGTGACAATGAAAAACTGCGGTTACTTGACTATATTGCAGAAATTTGATGTTCCGTTCAGCATTTTATGGTATTGTATTTTTCTAGTTCAGCTTTTATTTGATTAATTGATACTTTTTCTTTGGCTTAATTATGCTAATTTTCATTTACAAAACAAAAAAAAATGTTGGTCTGTTATCGGTATTGCTTTAGAAGGTAGTATTTCAACAATGATACCTTTGTTTTTTTTTTAAATAATCACTTAGAAAGCTTTTTTGTTGACCAGCCTGGAGTTAACTTCGTTTCTTAATTGATTCTTGAATAATAATAATAATAATATAAAGTTTGTATAATACTCGTAGTTGATGTTAATAATACTGTAAAGAAATACTTGGAACAAATGACTGAGTGAGGAACATGTTTAATTATGGGATACATAATATAATAAGATACCTTAATAATACAGTAATAGAGAATACCGTTGATTAGTGTGGCCATGCTAATTCCCTTTGTGATGCCTGTTCCTATGAGCAGATGTTATAGCGGCTGGATGAGACCATGTTTAACAATTAGTGTAAAGAAGGTCAGACATCTTTCTATGCAACAGATATTGAGTTGGTCAAAATGTTCATTTGGTTGCTAAATTTTCTACTTGATTTATTAACAATTTTTGACTAATCCAATACTTTTTAAGAGTGAATAGATTGGAAAAGAGAAAGCCGGAAACCGCGTCCTAAACAGGGAACAAGGGATGAGCCTCTACACCTGTTCAATAGACGTGGGCGATAGTTTAGTCTATCTACTCCAATTCTTTTTTATTTATATCTTTTATTCAGTGTACTGTGAATATACAGATTAAAATATATTGGAAAAAAATAAACAGTTCAGGGAAGTTTATGCTATTATTTAAAAATGTGAATGCTATGCTTGCCTTTCATATTATTAGTCTCCAAATGAAAAACTTTTTAGTGTCACCCCAAGCAAGGCATTTTACTGCCACTGTTGTGCAGGGGGTTACATAAGAGGAATGTTATAAGTGTGACAGGTTACAGTTGATGTCAGGAAGAGTGTAAAAGAAGGATGAGAATACTGATGAGTGGGGTGGACAGAGAAAGGAGCATGAAAGAGAGGATGCAAGTTAGTGAGACAGGAGATGACTATTGACTTTACATTTGAATTCTTGAAGATTGTATCTGTCAGGAAAGCAAGTATGCGAAAGGGAATTCCACAAGCAGGAAGTGCGAGAAAAGAAGCTGTTGGAGTAGAATTTGCGTTTACAATTTATTGGTTTCACAGTAAAAGGGTGGGACCTATTTGCTAATCTTGTGGCTCAAGTAAATTCATATATAGTGGGTACCAGTGAGCTAAGTTCATCAGAGCAGAAGCCTTGAAAGTATTTGTAGAAGAGACACAGAGAAGCCACACTGCATTGGTGAGAAAGTGACTGTATTCTAGCTGCCGAGTCGGGAGCGATCACATTACAGATTCTCTGTCGGATTTTGTCAAGAACCCCTAGGTGGATAGCAGGAGCACCCGACCAGATATGGCAGCAGTATTTAATGCACGGGCGGATGGTAGACTTGTATATGTGCAGGATTGTTTCAGACGGGAAAACCTTCCTGGCTCTGCACAGAGAACCGACCTTCTTAGCAGCGAATTTAGTTATGGATTCTATATAGTAATTCCACTTGAGGTCTGTTGTGAGAGTTAACCCGAGGAGGCACATTGTTTTACTTTCAGGGAGACTAGTCTGATCCATGCTAATGGCGGGTAGGAACAATTGTCTGTGATGGTTAATAGATAGCAGCTTCGTTTTGGAAGCATTAAAATTCACAAGCCATTTCTAATCCCAGTCCACCATGGATTGGATGTCCAAGCTCGGCTGCAAGGTTTGCTTTGTCAGCCTCGGCAAATTTTTGCTTGAGGCATGAGTAAACTGTAGTGTCGTTAGCATATGTCTACTTGGGATCTTATTACGTCAGGGAGATCATTAATGTAGATAAGGAAAAGCGTAGGACCTAGAATAGAACATTGAGGGACACAATTGGAGTAGATAGACTAAACTATCGCCCGGTTCACACTCCACCCACCTCTATTGAACATCTGAAGAGGCTCATCCCTTGTTTCCTGTTTAGGATGCGGTTTCTGGTTTTCTCTTTTCCAATCTTCTTATTTTTTTTTTTTTTTTTTCAATTGGAGTAGATAGACTAAACTTTTGCCTGGTTCACACTCTACCCACATCTATTGAACAGGTGAAGAGGCTCATCCCTTGTTCCCTGTTTAGGATGTGGTTTTCGGTTTTCTCTTTTCCAATCTTTTCACTCTTACATAGCCCCCTGCACATCAGTGGCATTACCGCTTTGCTCGGGGTAATATGATTTTTAAAAAAAAAAAACGCGTTTTTTTGTGACAGTATTGGGAGGCTTGTCTGTTCAATACTACCTTCTTTTGGCTCATGTTGTCTGGAAGATGTCTGTAGCTCTCTTAATACCAAAGAACCAATTAACAATTTTACTACTTTAGCTGTTGATCTTCAAATTCAATTATTGAACCCCCCCCCCCACACACACACACTTCCAAAATGGGTGTTTTTGTCTTCATTTTGTTCTCTGTATTTTGCTGATTCATACTTGCTTTCCAGAAATTCTACTTCGTCTCTAGAGAATGCTTATTGTTCGATTATTGGTCTATACATTTGTCTGTTGGTATCTAAAATGTAATATTTGCATATTACCTATGCACAACCTCCCATATATTTTAAATCAACTCTGTTATTGTTGTAACTTGTTTTGTATTGGTTATAATATAAAGTCTTGCTTAGGCACTCAGCGTGTTGTTAAGAAATACTCTGAGGACTGACTCCAACAGCTTTTTAAGACTGCTTGGAGTTCTTTATTATAGCGTCTTGTCTAGCTCATTTTGTCACTGGGAAGTTATTTATTCCATAACAGTTATACTATAATTATGAATAAAATAGCTGAGGGGTGAGTGGGAAATAAATAACTTCTTTAAAAGTAGATTTAACTGTCAAAATCTTTGCTTTTGGTGAAAAAAGATTGAAGTAAAGCCTGAGAAGAAAAAAATTATGTATATTCTATAGAATTTGTGAATTTTTTTATCTGTAAATAAATTAAAAAAAAAAAAACAAAAAAAAACTAATAACTTATATTAGTAAGTTTTTAGTCAGAAACATGTCTGTCAAAATCTGTCAAAAGTTTGATTGATCTAACATTTTTGGTAATTATTTAATAAATGATTAATTTAAAAAAATGCAAATTAGGAATATGCACAACATGAGTGAGGTGATCAGTGGTCAAATGCATTATGAGGTTGAAGATCAATGAAGTGTCAGGCGGCTGCAATTAAGAAACGCTACGCATAACCTCATTCATATGGATTCATTTTTTTTTCCTGATTAATTGAATCCAGCTATAACTGATTATAATTGATTCAAACATGAATTGCTTCCCTTGTATCTTTCTATGAGTAAGAGTTCAGTCTCTTGCAATTGTACTAGATGTAAAATAATTGAGTCTGCAAACTGAATTTTTACATTTACTCTACAGAACAAGTTGCATGATTACAATTTCGAAAATGCTTTGTTTTCTCATGATAAACTCTTGTCAGTGTGCTGAAAAATCAAATATCAAATTTATTAGAGAAATCTTTTCTCCATTACGGATGATTTCTAAAATATCTGCATTAAAATAATAGCTAATTTAATAAATATCAAGTAACTAGTTACTACCCAGTATTGTTATTTAAAGAAAACATTTTCAAAACTTAATTTTAGCTCTGATGCTGAATCTTCTCAGTCCTTAAAAGAAACTCTGTGGCAGATCCTTCTCAAGGGTAAGTATTTCTTTATTTATATTCATCTATATATATATATATATATATATATATATATATATATATATAAGGCAATCTGTGAGTCTGTGTGTGACTGTAATCTATGCACGCCTACATTTTTTTTAGACTATGCCATTCAAACTTTCTAGGGACACATATCTACAGGGAAGCCAGGTTGAGACATATTTTTTGAGTTTAAGTTCAGCAATTTTTCCTGACGCACTTTTTGGCCAATGGAGCCGATTGTTTACATTTGCTCCGTAAAACATCTAAGATCCAAGGTGGTTGCTAAATTACGTTACAGAAATCAAATTTTTGCATTTTAAAAATTAATTTAGTCAACAAAAAAAATGTGAATATTTTTCCCTGTAATTTTGAAACAAAAGAAATATTTTTTAAAAAAGTGTTTTTTTTTTTTTTTTTTTTTTTTTTTCCAGATTTAATATTTCATACTTCAGAAAATAAAATTAAAAAAAAATAAAGATTTTTTTTTCGTTAAATATTTCATGCAGGAAATCAACTGTCTGTAATTCATGTGGCATTAATAAAAAAAATTTTTCTCTAAAATTAAATGTCTACATTTTTAAATATTCTTTGAAAATTTCTGAACTGAGAGCATAATAGTTTTTATATTTCTAAGTTCAGTAAAACAAAATTATTTTTATTTTTTATGTTAAATTCATTTAGTCAACAAAAAAATGTAAATATTTTCCCCCTGTAATTTTGAAACAAAAACAATGTTACACAAAACATCAAATCACGTTTACGCAAAACAAAAGAAAACAGATTTTTTTAATGGAATTTTTAAACAACAATTTTTTTTATATAACCAAGTCCTACTACTAAAATGTTCTGAGTTGCACAGGCAATGCTGGGCTATGATGCTAGTCTTTTTTTATATATATATATATATATATATATTCTCTGATAGCATGCGTCGATGGCTTAGGGAGTAGCGACTCCGACTGACACCAAATTGGTCGAATTTCGATCCCGGCCCAAGGTGAGTGGATGCGTCTAGCCAGCGAAACAGGCTTGTATGTGGATGACTAATATATATATATATATATATATATATCGATTTTATTTTATTTTGTCTATCATGATGTCACTCAACTATGCCAACAAATGTTCTGATGACATCATGGAACATGTTTGAAAGATATTTTTAATTTTTAAACATAAATTTCTTTACAAGGGAGTCAGATTTATAATGTAAATATAATGCTAAATTGCTTTTTTTTGTCAGTCAGGTTAATTTAACCTAATCTGAATCTTTGTATAAAATCGACTTTTTTTTTTTAACCTCCTCCATCATTTGCTGTCCAACAACTTTAATTCAGGTTTTACTTAAAACTAAGAAAATTTAAAAAAAATTTTTTTGTTTTTTTTTTTTGTTTGCATTTATAGTACGTTTTATCTACCTCTGATTCTCAACTGAGATCCATATAGGTCATTACTGGGGGAACACACAGAAAATAGTAAATTGGGGGGGGGGGGGTTCACTATTAGTGGTCTACAGAGAAATTTCACTTTGGAACAGTTGTTACAACTGCGGATTGGAATTTCTACAGTATTCTATGGCATGTTAAAATACTAAAAATAAAAAAAACAACTCTAAAACTAGCAGAAAACAAGATATTAGCGCCCCGTTTACTCTACCGAATATTTTGAATGTAAAAGTTGAATAAAAACTGAAAAGATATAAAAAGGAAGGATTATGTGTAATACAAGGGTCATTCAATAAATAAGGTCAATTTTTCGGTATAAGGACTTCTAATACAGATAGAAGCTTACTTTTTTTTTTCTTTTTTTTGTTTTTTTTAACGTAGTCTCCCAGCAGTGTGACACACTTTTCCCATCTGTGCACAAGCTTCCATATTCCCTCATTGTAAAAACTTTGGACTGATGTCTCGGCTAATCGCTCACAGTGGTTTTGACTTCGTCACTTTCACAATTCTTGCCTCTTGTAAACGCTTTCAAGAGACCAAACCTTCTTCAGAAACTCATCACCATCCTTCTCATAGCGAAAGAGACACTACTGGGACAACTTGACCCTTTTCTGTTTGTGCTCTGCAGTAAGCATCTTTGGCACTCACCAGCAGCTGACCTTCGAGTAGGCAAGGTCATCATGGACAGTTTTGTGTGCTGTCCCAACAGATAGGTTCAGTTCTTGCAATGTCATCTACTGTCACCCTTCTGTCAGACTGAGGTCATTGACTGATTCGATCATCTCAGGAGACCTCACTTTTGTAGTCCTCCTAGGCCTGTCTTCATCCTTAACACGACTCTGTTCTTATTTAAACAATTTAGCCCACTGTAGACTTTTTTTTTTTTTTTTTTTTGCTGAAACATGTGGCACCATGCACAGTTGACATTCTCCTATGAATTTCAACTGATTTGCACCCTTTAGCAACCAAGAACTTGATAAGCATGCTTCTTGGTTGGCTATCTTTGTTAATCTCCAAAACTCTCAAAGTTTTTTTTTTCCCAATCTGCAAAAAGAATTAATTTTCTTGATAGTTCTTTTCCAGGCCACCCTATTTTGTGTAAGGCCTGGCTGTAATCTCAATATTAATAAGTATTTATATTATCCAACGTTTTAGGCATGACTCGTGAGTTTCATTTGTTATGCAATCATCAGATGCACATTATGAACTGAATGCTTCTCAATTTGAATTAAGTATTAATGTTCCTTAATTTAACGATGTTATGAATAGTAAATCGGATGTGTAAATATTTTTATTTATTAAATATATAATTGAGATAGGTTAATTCTGGAACCTAAAAATTGAATAGGACACTAAAATCAGGTGTGTGAGGGGAACAAGAAATTTATATTTCAGGTACTGACATTAATTAATCCCACGTTGTAAGGGATGAAACTAGTTTGTTTACATAGGGCTAATATAAAAAAAAGAATTTAAAAATTAGTGTAGAAGAAAAAAAATATAACAATTTTAAAATGATTTATTCTGAGATATTTCACTAGTGTACATAAATGTTCCAAAGAGTTTAGTTGCATATAAGTTTATTTTTATTAAATTAGTTTCACTTCAAAATAAAGCATATACATTTATTATTTCTATAATACACTTCCTGAACTATTAATAAAAATTGCTTTAAGAGTAAAAATGGTCCATGGGTAAAAAAAAAAAAATCGAGAACTACTGATCTACATGGTGGATATTTCGGCCTTTTATGGGAACTAGCTTAAAAGCCTGCTTGTCAAATGGTAAAAAAAAATGTCTATATTCCATTTTTTTTTCTAAACTGCCTTTAATCTTTGTATTAAATATCTGGTAGCAAGGCCTCTGGCTAGGTTTTGAGGTGTGTGGAACCATCTATTGCTGCTGTTTCCGGGTTCACCCTGATTCAGAGTGGTAGCACTTGTTGGGGTCCTGGCTCTAGACAGGTGGTTGGGGTCAAAACACTGAAAGTATGGGTGTGTATTTTTGTAGCAGGAGTGCAAACAATGCATTTTTTCATGAAAAAGTGTTGTCGGTGGTGCATTTTTGGGAAAGGAGAAAAAAATACTAGCAGTAAATTTCACTCTCAACAAAAACTTCTTTACAAAAATACATCAATAAAACCTGATCTTTAAAATGATTTGTTACAAAGAATACATATTCTATTCATATGAATCCTAAAAATCTTGTTGGCATTAAGGTTGAAATGTCATAAAAACAAAATAAACCATCAGTGTTAAAATTTTATGTCAAATCTGGAGATGGGATTAAAGAGATTGCAGATGAAATCAAAAATAATATTTACTGCTGGTTTCATAAAAATGGATCTTGATGTTCATTAATTTATTCTACTTTTTGTTCTATTTACTTCAGACTTAAACAGTTGATCAAAAACTCAGAATTATTTCATTTAGTTTAGTTTTTCTTTCATTTTGTTGCTTTTTATTGCTACTCTGCAACCATTATCTAAGCAGCATAGATTAGAAATAAAAGCTCATCCTCTGGGCAAGATTTGAACTTGTATGTTCAAGCCTTACTTGGATGTATGGATGATGTGATAGTTATCAGCACAGCACGTGGAACTGGTGAGCTGAGTTATTAAAATTCTAAGGTAGTCTGTTGTGTTCACTTCGTAAAAATGCCCTTAGAACTTTCCCATAAAAACCAGACAAACCCGGTTGTGGGTGAATTTTTTTTTCTTTCATTTTTAAATTGTACAGTAGGCACGTGATAGTATTTACTTTTCTTTCATATTCATAAAACAAGGTTACATGTGATTTAGAATCTTTCACTTGTAAATTGTGTGAGGCCTTAAAGGAAATGAATTTGTTAAACTTACTGGTTTGATTTTCGTCTTTCAAATATTTAAAAATAGATTAGCCAACATATTCTCAGAAAATTGACGACCCGTTTTTTTTATTTTTTTTTATTTTTCAATGGAAACATTTTTGCTAATCATTGTTTTTGGTTTTATAAGAAATATTTGTAAAGAATCAAATTTTAAGGAAAATTATAACAATTATTATAAAAATTGTTATATTTATTAAAATATTTATCAAAATTGGAGACAGTTATAGTTTTGAAAGAATTTAGAAAATATCAAATAATTTGTTTATTATTGAAAATTACATTAAAAATCCAGATTCCATTTAGTTTCAATAAAATAAAAGAAACTAGTCAAAAATCAATATTTTAAAAACTTGTCGATGACTATTATATCTAGGGAAACAAATTTTCCAGGATTGCGGAATCGTTTGTAAAGAATTTGTTTTAATTAACAATTATTTACAATAATGAAGCACATGAAGAAAAATAGATTGGCAGACTGTAGCTAATTTTTATTTTTATTTTCTATAATTTCTGTTTACTAAAAAACTTTTTCCATCATACTTTTTATTTACTTTATAAATATCTTGGCCATTTCTTAAGGAGATGGGCAGGCTTCTTTTTTTTTTTTTTTTTTTTTTTAATGGAGGTTAAATTTAGATTAATTTGAGTAAAAGTTGGCATCTAACATTGAATTGTTTTTATCTTAAATATGATTTCTAATAAATTCAAGCAACTCCAATCTCACTATAAGTGTAGTTTTAAAAGTATGATACATACCCATCCATGTATATTTAAGCTTTAAAAAAAAAAGATAAATTAGTCTTATTGCCTCTTTTTTGATTCTATGTCATTGTTTCCATTGCAGGCTTATTACGTTTTTTCAGTGCATTGCAACATTTGCTTCAGGAAAATGCTATTTCTAGTGAGAACCAGTCTCAGCATTTGAATGCTCTGAAAATGCTGTGTTACTTAGTTTGTCAATTGGCAGATGGTTTTGAAGCAGAAGAAACCAAAATTGGCATTGCTCAGGTAGGAACCTAAACATATTTCTCTGGAAATAATCAGGTTTACTTATTCATAAATAAGGCAGGTCAAAAATAATGATGTCTGTCTTGGAAAAATTTTGGTCACTTTTATATTTATTTATTTATTTATCATTATTTTATCATTACTCCACTCATTGCTCTTTATTCTTCATATGAAAGAAAATATTGATTAAACATTTGTATGTTTTGAATATGTCAGCACATATCAAACATTCTTTATATCACCAACTTTTATAAAATTCATACTTAAAGAATCTAAGATATGTGTACCTACAACCACCAAACCTGGATAAAAATATCTACTACAGTGCACTCTCTCGCCCTTTTTCTCTCTCTCTCTCTCTCTCACTCACTTGCTCTTTGTCTCGCTGACTCGCTCTCTCTCTCTTTCACATTTCTGCATATACAAACTAGAATTATGATACACATATGCACGTGAACACTGCTTGACAGGACATACATGTGACGTCTGCATAACCAATAAAAAACCAACATAAAAATTAAGAATGTGACACTGGTGTATGAAGTGGTTAATGTTCAAATGTGAGCTGGAAAGGCCATAAAAATGTTAATTCTCTTATGAGTTATAAACCAGAAGAGAGATAGAATGGAAGAGCTCCCCCACCCCTGGTGAGGGGAGCCATCTTTATTTCTTATGAACTGGGACAATGCACCAAGAGTTTATCTATCAGGAATCTGGTATGCAGTGAAATAATCAAGAAATAATTTTGCCTCTTCCTAGAGAATTTGAGAAAACAAATATTGACAAAGAGATAAATATGGTTTATATTTTTTGCTGAACCAAGATAAATTTCAGGAAAGAAGAAATAATTTTATCTCTTCATTAAAGAATTGGAAGGACACATGTTTGTGGAAAGAGAGGTGGATGGTGCTTATATTTTTTGCTGATGAAAATGAACAGAAAATTTAAACAAAGGACAAACCTATACACTTTTCTGGGGGTCAAGGTCATGAGAACAAACTCTGCCAATGACAATAATGCCAGGTTTTTCATTTTCTCTTCCATATTTCATTCTCTGATGAAGCTTTAATATAAGCAAAAGATGTTAAATTTGTAAACATTTCTTGTTCTTTATTTTAGTCTGTCAGATTCTGATCCATATTTGATTTATATTTTATCTCAATTATATATATATATATACACACTCAGTAAATGAAGAATCAACCCCAAGGTACCTGGGTTTCAACTATAAGGTATCATCAAACATGATGTGAGGAAATTAAAAAAAAAATTACTCCCAATATACACCAACACCAGAAGAGAAGTAAAGAGAAAAACAACCTGTTGGAGGCAGAAACAAAATTCTATTTTTTTTCAAAGAGGGGGAGGATGGTGGCAAAAAATAAAATCATCTAGGTTAGTATGTAGCCAGGATTCCTTTTTAAGATGCCTGCACTTGAACATCACTTCTTTATGTTCATACTAGCAGTATAGCCTGGTGTTGCTCGGGTGTGATAAAAGCTTTAAAACTAATCCATGGTCCTGGAGCTCAGACTCTTTGGACGTTGGCACGAAAGACTAAAAAGCAATAGTTGTTTCCAGTTAAAGTGAAACCATAGACTGAAAGAAAAATGAATGGATGTAAGTCAAATTTTGATTTCCTGGTATTGATATCAAATAAGTTTTTTTCGTCATAAACTGAATTCTGAAGGCTAAATAAGTCCTCTGAGCAAATGGTATCATGGCTGAGACTAAGAGTTACAATTATACCTACTTAGAGCCAAACCCGAAGCAAAAACTAAAATTAAAGAGCTGAAAAAAATACAGACATACAGGCAGATAAACAGATACACACACAAACATCTTGCCTTTTTTATATATATATATATATATATATATATATATATATATTATGGATTTTCTGCACTATTGTAAGAACTGCAACGTTGAAACTTCTGAATATCGTTTCTTATGTCCTTGCCTATGAGTGTATTAAATTTGATTAAAATCAAACCACTCCTTCTATAACCCGATTTTTGATTTTCGATATTTATCGGAGGTACCTTGACACAAAACCTAGCTAAGAACACTCGCAGATGCTTATAGTACAACTGTAAATTTTCAAGAAAATCGGTTTGGCCGTTTCGGAGTCTATGGGTAACGGATACACACACACACACACACAGAGACAAAGTTCCATTTATAAATAAGTTCAGATTTACATTAGATAGATAACAAGGTGTCAGTTTCTGTATGTCGTGATGGCCAATTTCTCTTATGGCACAACCTACAATGAAATCTCTATTAAGTAAAAGGAATTAAACATTACAACTGCATGGCTAGGGCTGTTTTTTTTTTTGGTGAGTTTGGCTCAGTGAAGTTGTTGATGACACATATGTAAACGTCCAAGTCTCTTTTGATAAGCAATTTGCTTTGATCTGTCTAACAGTTCACAGTATCTGATTGTGTTGACTATGCAACATGCATCTTTTTCTGACTGCTTAATGTTTGAGTGTTTGGCAATAGTGGATGCTTCCAAGTGAGAAAATCAATTTTTCTTGCCATGATAATGTTGCATACAGGTCCCATTATTTGCGGATCATGTGCTCTAGAAAGTCCGTCCTCATCATTTCTCCCTTTCTCTGTTCCAAAAGGTGTAAAGAATTGCACCTGAAAATGTGTTCTTTACTATTTTTGCTGTTGGATTTTTGCCCTGGTCAAACAAAAGTCTTATTACATTGTAGTGTTCCATTCAGTTAAGTGCCATATGTGATACATGTTTAGGTGATCATGTCTCGAAAGATACATGCTTGAATGGGCAGAAGATTTTCCTGCAGTCGGTTGCCATTACTTTCTGTGATAGACTGGATACCAACCAAAGCTATAAAATCCAATCTGTCTTGCTAATTAACCCATCCCAAGAATGTTTGCATGAAAGTGAATGCAACAATATCAACTGGAATGTAAACTCTCCAATTTCTTGTTCCAAGCTGATATCCATGACACCACAACCTTCAGGTAATGTTCTTGATCCCAATATACGCTAATTTTCGGCCTTTTAAAAAATCCACGTAAAGATAATTAATACAAAGACATATTTTGCATATACTGATAAAATTTTCTGTCTCTTGAAATAAGATATGCGATATTTAAAAAGTTCATACTTTCATATCAGAAAGTTTTCATGTTGAACAACTAAGTCTCTTAGCATGAGAAGAGAGTCCTTGAAAATGTGTATGCCTGTATCTTGTTGATCATAGTAATTCTTTAGACTTTGGGATTTTTAGATGTCCTGATAATTTAAGTGGTGAGGCAATAAATGAAATTATTCTACCTACTCTCTTGTTCCTTTGCCTAGTTATGTGTGTTTTTACACTTTGTTCTGAAAAAAAGAATTCATTTCAGAATTGTCTCTGCTTCTTGATTCACAGGTGTGATTCATTCGACAATCCCTTTTTCTTTACCTACATTTAGGAATGATGATCATTTTTGTCTCTTTCATTTATTTATTTTTTATATTCCTTTACAGCAAATGAACATGGGTTACCAAATTTTCTATATTTTATTTTTTATTTCTCTCTCTCTCTCTCTCTCTATATATATATATATATATATATATATATTTTCTAGACATATTCTATTAAATATAAGAGACAATCATAGTTTATAATAACCCAACAGGCACTAAACTAAATTCTTTACAAAAAACCAATGTAGTGTACCAATTTACATGCCCATTCAGAGATTGCATCTCTGATACTACTCAAAAACCTAGTACATATATTGGTTTTACCACAACCACGCTCTCCCGTAGACTTACATGTCATCTTTCTGATCAGAGTACTATTAAACAACATTTCTCTGAAAAACATAAACATGTAGGTAATATCAGACAGATTTTGGTCAACAATACGGTGATCCTTACTCATACACACAGTAAGAGGAACCTGCAGATATTGGAGGCCATGTACATCAAATCAAAACAACCAACACTCAATAAAATCAACTTTAAAACAGGAAATAACATATTACATTGCATTTGACTAGATGGTTTTGTTGTCATTTCGCGCTATCCCGCGGTGTGACGTCATAAAACCGCATCGCAAACTTAAGAACTGTGTTTATTATTTTTGGTAACTATTGCCGTTGCCAAGCGGAGTTTTATGTCAACACAAAATAAAATCGTCGGTGATGGTGGATTTTATAATATTTCAGTTTAAACTACCTCTCTGAAGATGGCTCATGTGAGCCGAAAGCTTAGAAGAAAACCAATAAATAATTATCCAAATGTTGGAGAATTTTTGTCTTTATTTTCAACTGAAATTAAAGCAAAAATACGACGTTTAGAACGGCTCATGATTAAACATAATAGACATTCATTGTCTCTTATATTTAATAGAATATGTCTAGAAAATTACTTGCTGCCTCGATATACTAAATATATATATATATATATATATATATATATATATATATATATTTGAACAGGTGTAGAGGCTCATCCCTTGTTCCCTGTTTAGGATGTGGTTTCCGGCTTTCTCTCTTCTAATCTTTTCACTCTTACGTAGCCTCCTGCACATCAGTGGCATTACCGCCTTGCTCGGGGTGATATGATTAAAAAAAAAAAATATATATATATATATATATATATATATAGTGAACTTTTTATTTTTCTTTCATGACAACATCTTGCAACTCTTGTTTTATGGTGACAACTTTAATGTCGTATCACATGTCCATATGCTCAATATTGAGCCTGTTTTGCTATTACCAGAAGTATTGCATCCCCCACTTTCACAGTGTTCTGGATAATTTCGTCTCTAGCAAGCATATTTTTTGGACTACTGTCTTTACAATGTTTGTAGAGATTTGAAATCTTACAAAAATATAGTCTAATTTAAAATGTCAAACATGTCTGCATTATTATTTATTTGTGACTCAAATATTTTCTAGATTAGAGGAAATATGAATGTAAGTTTCAAAAATGTTTTTGACAAAATTGTTTCATTTATTCATTCAGTTTCTTGTGTTCTACCTTTGCTTTTTCTTTTTTCTTCCCATTTGGTGTCGTTTATTTTTTATTTATCTGTTTATTTTTTATTTTATTTTATTTTATTTGTAAACTTCTTTTTTAATGACATTGACAAGAAGTTTGTCAGTTGTTTGTTTCTGGTGGGTTTTTTTTTTTTTGTCTAGTGTGTTACATGACCTGGTTGTATAGTCAAAACAGAAATTCTAACGTTTTCTCCTCATTCATTCATTTGATAAATTTTTCTTTGGCATTATTTTTAATGTGAAAGCTTTGTTACAGTTCTGCTTATTTACTTTGCTTGGTCAGCTAATCATAGTTTGCAAATATTATAAACCTGTTCCTTTCTATTTATGTACTCTTGGGAAGTTTTTTATGAATTAATAATTTTGGGCAGTATGGTTGGTCATTGGTTTTTTTTTTTTTTTTTATCTCCCCCCCCCCCCCCATTTTGACAAATAGTGGAAGATGCCAGTCCATATCAAAACTGAGTAAAATCATTTTCTCTTGTTCAGGGCCGTAAGAAGAAAATCAGTGAATCGCTAACAACTTTAGATTGGGCTCAAGAAAGAGACCATTGCCTGAAAGTGATACTTCAAATAGTTGAACTTGATATTAACAAATTGTGGGACCCACCTGTGGCGGAAGAAGAGTTCATTTCGTAAGTACATGCTTTAGGACTTTTAATTTATTTTCTCTCCCTCTATCAATAAAAAAATTTCCTGATGAAAGTAACAACTATTTTTATCTTTAAAGTGTCTGATTTGTCTTTGTAAACTTTGTAAAGTGAATATTTTTAAAACTAAATTATCTATATTTTGTTTGATATTTTTTTTTCTTTTAGTTTAATCACTGGATTTTGCTACAAACTCCTAGAGAATCCAAATGTTTCCAGACAGAAGGACACTAAAGACATCATTGCCAACATTCTAGGCATCCTTGTGAAGCGTCACAGCAGAGCACTCAGTGAGTTGTTAACATGATACTTAATCAGGAAAAAAACTATTGGTCATAATAATAAAAAAGAGAAAAATAAAGTAATCTGGACATACTGATTGGAGTGGAATTGGTATTAATAGTCGTATCTATTTCCTTTTTATCTCTTCTAGAGTGATCAAGGAAGAATCTGGCTGATGTTTTTAACTAAAATTTTAAACATTTTCACTTTCAGTAAAATATAATGAAGTTTGTAAATCTTTACCATTATTAGTGAGTGTATATATATATATATATATATATATATACACACACACTCCTGATCAAAATTTTAAGACCACTTAAAAATCTTTAAAAAGAAATATTTTTTTTACGAATAGATTTTAAACTCCTCCCACTTAAGGTTACCAATACTACAATCTAAAAGGTTACGGAAACAAAAAGCTATATTCCAAACATTTTATTTAGAAATTTACATTTTTATAAAATGAGGCGATTTACACATGATCAAAATTAAAAGACCAGAGAGAAAAATTCTATGAAATTGTACAAAAAGTGTATGAAAACATTCAACAACCAAATTTAATAATGAGTTCTACCTCCACTGCTTTTGATGACTTCAAAAATTCTGTCGGGCATGCCAGAAATAAGCGTTTCCATTAAGGTGCGAGGGATGTTGCTCCAGCTTCTGGAGATGGCTTCATGAAGTTCATTTTTTGTTGAATATTGTTTGCCATTTCGATAAACATCTCTTGTCATCCATCCTCAAACAGTTCAAGTCTGGTGAGCATGCAGGATGTCCCAAGAGATGGACCCCATTTTCTTGTAGAAAGGTTAAGGTCTGTCTTGCAGCGTGGATTGCAACATTATTCTGTTGGAATAACCAACCATCTACACACAAACGATGGCCCTCCATCATCAATGATGCTTTTTGTAGCATGCTAACATAATCAGCCGCTGTTTGACAACCCTGCACCATCTAGAGCTCCATCGTCCCTCTGTAAGAAAAGGCACCCCATACCATTAGGGACCCTCCACCACTATGACGTGTGGAGAAAATTTCAGGAGGCATGTTTTTGTTATGCCAATATTGTTGGAAGCCATCAGGACCATCTAGATTGAATTTTTTCTCATCAGAAAACAGGACTTCCACTTCTCAACATTCCATGTTTGGTATTCACAACCAAACTTGAAGCAGTCCACCTTGTGACGTGGAAGCAGCCGAGGAATTTGTTTACACTTTTTATAAATACCATGCCTTTTTGTCGTAAGTGTCGTCTGATGATTACGGGACTGCAATCAGCATCTGTGACTGCCTTAATTTGACTAGATATTTGGATGTGTCAAGGGGTAAACCCAGTCGCCTTGACAGGTCAAGGCTACAGAAACCAATATATTCATATAAAAAGAAATGATGACTAAAATAGCCTGCCTTGGTTAAGGTTTGAGTTCTGGTTAATAAGTCTCTAGAAATTAAATGCTGATTTTCTTGGCAAGCCCCACTTCTTACCTGGAAGAAGTGGGCAACAAATCCATGCCATTTCTTTTATTATGATCCATGTTGAGATTTCCAACCTCCCCAGTTTGATTTTTTTTTTGTACCCTGTGTTTTTTCATCTCAGATGGGTCAGTCTTTGATTTTCTTTCTTTACCATTTATTATTCTTCCCTCTCCGTTAATGAGTGAGCTTCTTGATTCTGTCTACAGATAGAATACAGTGGCCCCTCTTATTTTTGTGGGGGAGACAGATCCTACTAACGTTTTAGTTTGAATATTTTATGTTTTAGTTTCATGGGTTCATCCCCTCTCCATCATTTCATATCACCATATTTTCATATACTTTTGTGAGAAAAAATATTTGGACAATTTGTATATAAAGAAATTTTTATGTCAAGTGGCTTTTTGTAAGTTCCCTGTGAATATGTGGTATTGTGGTAGATGTAGGATTGAATAGTGATGGATAAGTTTTGGTGGTGAATGAGCAAAATGGGTTGTGAATTTGATTAGTTAGGTCTAAGATAGTTAATGTTTACCAACCTTACCCCACCTCTTTGGCCTTGTGTCACATTTGTTGTATTTAGCAGTAATAAATATACTTTCTATGCTCATTTTTCTTTATTATTTTCTGCTATTAATACTAAATTAAGGTTTTTAAGTATTTAAGAACCATGATGTAAGTATGACCCTTGCAGTGACAAACATTTCCTTAAGAAGATACAAGAGAAATAATCACAATATCAACAAAAAAAAATGTCTAATGTTAACAATACTGTGATGAAAAAGACAAAGATATATTTTTTCAGGATTTTGATAGAATAGAGAGAAATGCTACAAACAACAGCTGTGAATTTGCAAAACAATAGCTAATGTAGCCAAAAATGCTAATAGAACCTGATTTGGGAATTATAACAACACTGAGAATGCCTGTTTGTTCATTCAATTGGTTTGGGGTCATATTTAAATTTAATAAAAATAAACACTTCTACCTTAGAAGCACATTTTATAATCCTCATAATCATTAAATTTGTACAATTTATTCGATGCGTTTTTAAAAGTAGTAATTTGGTTGTAGCTAAACCAACTACAACAAAATTACTACCTTAAAAAAAAAAAAGAGAAAAACATAAAACAGATTGTACAAATTTAATAATTATAAGGAATTAAAGGCTGTGCATTGTGGTGTAATGGATATCAGCTTTGAATGAGAACTCTGAGAGCTGAGTTCAAATTCCAGTTGAATTTGTTGCATTTGCTTACATGCAAATACCCTTGGGAAATGTATGAATCCATCTCTTCTCCCTTCAACTATGGGTCGAATAGCAAGACAGATTTGGTTCTCTAACCATGGTTGGCAACCAGTCTACTAGAGAAATAACTTACAACCTACTGCAGGAAAATCTTCTGCCTAGTCAATCATGGATCAATAGAGACATAACTGCCCAAGCATATATCACGTATGGGACCCAACTAACTGAGTTGGTTTGCTTGCTTTAGGCATGGTAACACTTTTACACAGTGATTGCTAATCTCTAACTGAACTAAAAACATTGGAATTACCATAGATCTAACAATTTATACCCCTGGTCTTATAATTTTGATCATGCGTAAATCGCCTCATTTTATAAAAATGTAAATTTCTAAATAAAATGTTTGGAATGTAGCTTTTTGTTTCCATAGCATTTTAGATTGTAGTATTGGTAACCTTAAGTGGGAGGAGTTTGAAATCTATCTGTAAAAAAAAAAAAAAAAATTCTTTTTAAATATTTTTAAGTGGTCTTAAATTTTTGATCAGGAGAGTATGTATGTATGTATGTATGTATGTATGTATGTATGTATATATATATATATATATATATATATATATAAGGCAATCTGTGTGACTGTTCCCTATGCATGCCTACATTTTTTAAGCTACGCCATTCAAACTTTCTAGGGACACATATCTACAGGAAAGCCACGTTGGCACATATTTTTGAGTTTAAGTTCAGCAATTTTCCTTTTCACACTTTTTGGCCAATGGAGCCGATTGTTTACATCTGTTTCATAAAACATCTAAAATGCTTGCTAAATTACATCACAGAAATCAAATCACACCTGTCAGACGCGACTAAAATATTTTTATTTAAATAAAAAAAATGACCATTTAAATTTTTTTCAGATTTAATATTTCATACTTCAGAAAATAAAATTAAAAAAAAATAAAGCTTTTTTTTTTTTTTTTTTTTTTTTTTCGCTAAATATTTCATGCAGGAAATCAACTGTCTAATTCATGTGGCATTAATGTCTACATTTTTTTTTTTAAATATTCTTCGAAAATTTCTGAACTGAGAGCATAATAGTTTTTATATTCTTAATTTCAGTAAAATAAAATAACTTTTATTTTTATGTTAAATTCATTTAGTCAACAAAAAATGTAACTATTTTCCCCTGTAATTTTGAAACAAATGCAATGTCACACAAAACATCAAATCATGGTTACGCAAAACAAAAAAAATAGATTTTTTTTTAAATGGAATTTTTGAATAGTTTTTAAGCAACTTTTTATATAATTATTTTTTTATATAACCGAGTTACTACTAAAATGTTCTGAGTTACACAGTCAACACTGGGCTATGATGCTAGTATATATATATATATATATATATATATATATATATATATATATATATATATATATGGTTTCTGGCTTTCTTTTTTCCAATCTTTCCACTCTTACATAGCCCCCTGCACATCAGTGGCGTTACCGCTTTGCTCGGAGTGATATGATTAAAAAAAAAAAAATATATATATATATATATATATATATATATATACATACACACACACACACACACACACACACAAAAGCAATCGGAGCCTAACCATACTGATGAGATGTGATACAGTGAAACAGATCTGTCTGCGGATGACTATATATATATATTGATTGTTTAAATTAGTTTTGGTCATAAGATTAGGCCAGTGCACATTTGTATTAAAAAGTGTTCAATACAATTATATTGTAAAACTTTTGAATATTTTCCATTTGTAAATTAGTTATATATATGTATTGATTGATCGTGACTTTATAGGATCCCTCCTTATGGAGTAGCACTTGGCAAACTCACACCAATATTACTGTAGACCAGTGGTTCCCAAACTTTTTTTCTCTGGGCTGCGCTTTTAGAATGAAAATTTGTTTGTGACTCACTAAATTTTGTGATAAAAGTACATTAAAAAAATAAAACCTGCTGGTGGGTTAAAGGGAGATAATTATAGATTCGAAGTCAGAACATCGATATTGATAACTCACTTCTCCAATATGTTGAACCTAGTTACTATATTCTTGATATGATGCAAAAATATCAGAATGATAAAATCAGTCAATAATTATAACGATTTCAACTGGGACTCATGCATGCAATTATCAGTAATCCATAATAATATATTAAATTTTGAAATTATATTTATTTTTTGAAACTGTTTCTAAATCTTTGTCTTTCACTCATTCTGCTTCACCTCTTATCCTCTTTTCCTGCACTGAATCAGTGTTTTACTAAAATTAGTAAATTAACCCCCAGTTTAGCATCATGTAAGTTTTATTTTTAAGTAAGGATGAACCAAAAAATTTTTTTTTTTTTTTTTTTGCTGCTGCAGAAATGCAATTGTTAAACTATTGACTTCTTTACACTTCTCTTTCACAAGAGGCTCCTTTTATTTTGAGAGAAAATAAAGCTTGAATGTGTGAAGTGATTAGCCATGGTTAAATGTAAAATAAATAACTGTCGTAAAAACAGAATGGACAAATTTTGTAATGAAAAGAACAGAGCAAAAAAAAAATAATATAAAACAAGCAAAAGATATATGCAAGGCAAATCCACAGTAATATACCAAAGTTCACAAACAAAGACAAATGAATGTAGTGTTTTGACTTCAAAACAAGTCAGACTGGGACTGAGTTATATGAAACAACTGGCCTGTTTTGTTTGCTAGGAAGAAATCTCAACATGCATTTGTGCGCTTCTGCTAAACTGGGTAGGGGAAAGTGTTTTACAGTCATTCCCCATACAAATTGGAATTGACATTCTCATTTAAAATTTTAAAATAATAATATAATATAACAACAATATTATAATATTATTATAATAATAACAACAATATTATAATATTATTATAATAATAACAACAATATTATAATATTATTATAATAATAACAACAATATTATAATATTATTATAATAATAACAACAATATTATAATATTATTATAATAATAACAACAATATTATAATATTATTATAATAATAACAACAATATTATAATATTATTATAATAATAACAACAATATTATTATAATAACAACAATATTATTATAATAATAACAACAACAATATTATTATAATAATAACAACAACAATATTATTATAATAATAACAACAACAATATTATTATAATAATAACAACAACAATATTATTATAATAATAACAACAACAATATTATTATAATAATAACAACAACAATATTATTATAATAATAACAACAACTATATTATTATATTATTATAATAATAACAATAATATTATAATAACAACAATATAACAATATTATAATATAATTATAATATTAACAACAATATAATAATTTCATTCTAAAATAATTTACAAAGTTGTTCTAATTCAAATTATTTTTCTTTATAGGTACCAGTTTGCGAATTATTCAACTCTTGCAACATTTTGAGCATACAGTTCTTCCTCTTACGGGAATTGTAGAAGTGATGGTCACTAAATATGGTGTCAATAATGTTGTCTTTGAAATTATGAGGTAAGTTTTTTGTTACAGTTGGGTGGGTTGGTGGGTTTTATGGCTTGCTGCCATATCATGTTAAAGCAGAAGTTTTCATCTGATAAATAAAGTTAAGCAATGTTGAGCCTTATCAGTACCTAGATGGGTAACTGAGAACACCAGATGTTGTAAGCCTGGTCTGATAGATAATGAGAAATTGTAGAGTTGAATTCAAATTTCACTTGATTTTTATTAAATTCACTTATGTGCAAATACTCTTGGGAAAGGTATGAATCCATCTCTTCCCTTACTATGGGATAAATAGCAAGACAGGCTGGGTCCTATAGCTTACATTGACAGAAATTAACAACAGCCTCCTGTGGCAATTCTTCTGCGAAGTCAATCATCAATTGAAAAAAGACATGATCGCCCAAATGTATCCCTCATGGCAAAGTTTTGTGTAAAGTTATTTTGGTTATAATACTGCCTTGGATTGTTTTAGGAAGCCTACTGCATTCTAGTTAAATGGTGAGAATCATGAGCCATGGTTTACTGCAAATTATTTTTCTATTTTTGCATATCTACTGAATTCGTTTCCTGTATATATGCAAGCGTTTTGTTGCCAACATAGGCTCTTGAGTACCTTAATGTCTTTCCCAAATATGTCGAGTTTGCCGAGCATCTCTAAAACGTCTTTGTGACATACTTTGTCAAATACCTTTACATAGTCTATAAAGCACGAGTGCAGGTCCTTCTGCATTTGTATTGATCTTTCTGATAGCATTCTGAGCAGGAATATCGCGTTCCTTGTTCCAGTGTCTTTAACGAACCTACACTTTTTGTCTATCTCTCACCTGAATCTACTGTGTGTTCTGTTTATCAGAATCCGAATGATGTTTTTTGTTATCTGACTCGTTAAACAGCTTGTTTAATGGGGTTCACATACATTTGCACCTGGCTTCTTAGATAATGCCATAAAAATTGATCTGCTTAGGTTCTTCAATATATCGGCACTATTGTAGATCTTGTTTATTATTTTTATAATCTTGTCTACGCCAAAGCCATCTAAGGCTGTCAGCGTTTGTATTACAATACCAATATATTTGTCCCATTGCTGATTTTTTTTTTTTCTTTCTCTAAGTGTTCTGTCCTTTGAGCTTATACATCCTGTTACAATTTGTTTTTTTATGCATATCTCCTTAATTTTTCATCAGTCTGTTTGCATTTTCTTATGTCCTTGTGTTGCTTCCTGTCAATATATATATATATATATATATATATATATATAATATAAATATGAAGTTTGTCAATTAGTTGATTGGTGTTACCATCAGCATCTCGGCTCCAGAGTTTGCTAAATGGACCTTCCAGCAATCACACTTTCAACTCATCAGCAGATATATATATCTCATATAAAATCATTTAGCTAGACCAAAATCAAAATTAAAAATTTGGTTTCTTTTGGATAAAAATCTGGAATTTTCCATTGGATATATTATACCCTACAAAATTTTAATTTCTTTTTTAATAGCTATATTGTACTATTGTAATAGTTATATAATATTAATATTGTTCTAATGTAATATTGTATGTATATGTGCGTATATATATATATATATATATATATATGTGTGTGTGTGCACATATGTGTATGTATGTATATATATTTTAATTTTATTTTTTGTTTCATCTTATTCTGTATTATGACCTATTTACTTTTTAGTGTATGTTATCCTCTTTACTAGTGATTTTTTTTTTTATTATTTTATGATAATTTTGATATATATTTTTTTTTATTAATATATTTTTTATTATTTAGGATTATTTTATTTTTTATTATTATTAGTATTAAACTTATTTTTATATATTATATTTTTTTATGTTATTACTACATTGGTAATATAATAATTTTAGTATTTATATTATATTTTGCATTAAAAAGTATAATTTATCATTTATGTTTATACCGTAGATACAACCTATTATCTTCAAACTAAATGTTATGTTAAATTTGCATGTCATGTTTTTCAAAGAAAACAGACGAATTGCAATTCTGGTTAATACTTTAACTTCCTTTCTCTTCATACTTTTTGTTCTCCTTTTCTCTCTTATTTTCCTTTCAAAATTTTATCTTTTTTTTTTTTTTTTTTTTTTTTTAATGTGCGAGGAAAATTTTTTGTAGATTGTCGTTACAAATATCTATTCTTGATATTGGCACGTGACCATGTGTATGTGATGATTTTTCTGGATGATTTTAAGCATTAACTGCTGTATGGTTTTGGGTCTGAGGAGCGGCTGTTTTAGCTGCGAAAATCTATTACCCATAGATTTGTAGAATATCTAAGAATTTTTTCAAGATTATATTACTCTGTTAAATTTAATAAAAAATTTAACATTGATTTCTTTTGAGTTTGTCTCTATTGGAATTTACTTGACAAAAATACCAACTAATCTAGGTTTTTATATATATATTGTAATTATGCCAAAACTGCTGTGTTTTTTTTTTTTTTCTCCTTAATAGTTTACTGGTAGAAAGGCATTTTTGGCAAGCAGGGTCTCTCTTTGTTTGTCATGAAGTGCTTGATATCGAGATGGAACATGAATATGGAAATATTATTTCAGTCATGCCATTCAGTTTTGTGTAGGCATTATTGTGAAGTCTTCACTCTTCAGATTTTTTTTCCCAACAGTATACTAAGTGTACATGATTTGACTGTGTATAATGGGGAAACAGTCTCCCATTAGGTCAAGGGTGGTACTGAAAAGTTTTCAGACATAGCCACTTCCTAATATTCAACCAAATAAATAAATAAATATCAGAGTTTTTTTTCTTTTCTTTTTTGTTCTGTGTGTATATTATTAAGGATTTGGGACAGTAAAAATTAAATTTTTGCTTAACATTGAAACTGCAACCTCTGCTTTGGGATCAAGTTAATTTTCTCAAGTGATAACCCCTTTAATAGTATGCATAAAAACATAATCCAAGCTTTTTGTAGAATTCATGATCATTTGAAAATAGGAAAAAAAAAATCACCATTCTTAAATTCTTAGTGAGAAAAAGTTTTAACCTGATTGTATATTTGAAAAATATATTAAAAGTATTTCTTTCTTTTCATAACTTAATTTTTCTCTGGAGTGAATTTGGGCAATAATTTGTGAGATAGTTAAATGTTATATTCAGTCTGTTTTAACCTAGAATTTAATTTTAATTTTTTTTTAATATTGCTGATTCTTTTTATGCTGTCTTAAATTTTTTTCAATTATAAACATTCTAATTGACACTTTCTTGTTCTTTCAGGGAGATTGGACGTCTTGATTCTAAAGATCTTAGCAACGATTCTTCTGGAACTCGAGCTTATACTCTATTTCTTGTTGAACTTGCTGCCAAGGTGCCAAGCATCATGTTGCAGAATATCAGTTTCCTGATGCCTGCTTTAGAAACTGATGTATGTCTGTGTGTTTTTGAGATTTCATTGTTGTTGTCTGTAAATTTGTAGTCATTAACATACTCAGCATTATTTGAAACCTCGGATTCTGGTCAAATTGAAAATCTATAAATGGGATCATAGTGGTTGACATAATTTAGAGCCTGGCAGGGTTGAAGCTGGCTGTTGGCCACATTTTGTGTCTGGGAAGTGGGGTAAGAATAGTGAAGCATGGGTGAGGCAGCGGTTGTGACAAAGGGCGTGATCATAGTGGTGATGACAACAGCATACCTTTGTGTCGGCAGGTGGTCATTTGGTTTGCAACTATGTTAGTTGTTACAAAGGGCCTGTAAACAAATCTGGTAGTTCTTGGAGATATCTTTTTTTTTCTGGCAGGAACATTTGTGATTGGCTGTTGTTTTATTTTATTGCAGGGTTTTGTTTTGTGGATCAAGTATGATTCTTGGAGCCCATGTGCAGAAAACAACTTTTTTATTTTGTATTTGTTGTGGAGTAGTTTTTGCACTGAAGGTTATAATCGTGCTTTGTCGGTTGTTAATTGACTTAACACACCCAAAATGTTAGGAATTTGGTAATCTTCCACTTAAAGTTGACTCCTTAGTATTCAGCTAACTGCCTAGTAGTTCTACTGAACTTTCCTAGAACTCCTCAGAACTCCTCCCGTTAACTGCCTGCTAACTCTTATTACTATAGGAGGGAGAGTCCTTTATCTGAGGAATAGGTGTGTTTCCCCATAACAGTATTTTACTTTCTCAGTGCTCCATGTCCAGTCAACATGTAGAGTGAATCAGAAAGAGATCTAATTACAGCAAAGTATAACATAGATCATTTAAACAATTGTTTAATTTTAGAAAACGTCTAAAATTATATGCTATTGTTCCATATTAAATTATTACTTCAATGCTTCCTGATCATAAATTTGTTTTTGCAGATATTATTTGTCAGATATTGTTTATTTTTATTTTTATTTATTTATTTATTTTTTCTTATTTTAGTCCTATGTGATGAGAAATTGTTTACTGAGTATCATGAAAGAGATTGTCATCCAGGTTCTAAGTCAAGAAGACTTAGAACCAACCTTAAAAAACACCAGGGACCAATTCTTTGAGATTATGAAGGTAAGCCTCCCTTATTTTTCCTCTTGGAGAAATTTTGGTGCTGGTATCATATGTGGCCTACCTTAAAAAGCATATAAAAAAAAACATATTGTAACTGTCGAGTAAAGTTTAGGGAAAATAACTCTCACACACACACACACACACACTTTTTCTCTCTCTCTCTCTTTTGTATTGTTAAAAGTAACTGACAAGATACTGTGGATTTTATTTTTAATTAACTTTTAAATGTATGGATTATTTTTTATGTATGTATCTAGAGTTATAAGAATGTTTTATTTTACTAACATTGTCAGCACATTGTGGGCGTGTTCATTGTTGATGTGATTGAGTGTTGGCTTTTTCTTTTTTATTAATAAAATCATCCTTGGTAATGGCTTAAAGCACTCAGACATACAGAATATTTGGACAGTTTTTTTAAATAATTTATTTCCAGAAAGGTTGTGTGTTGTGATGCAATGGATATCGACTCAGAACGACAAATCGAGGAGCCGAGTTCGAATTCCAGTTGAATTCCTTGCATTCACTTATGCACAAATACCCTCCAGTTATGGGTTAAATAATAGGACAGACTGTTCTATAGCCTTGGCTGACAACCAGTCTACCACAGAAAGCAATGGCAACCTACTGCAGGATAGTCTTCTGCTCAGTCAATCATGTCTCTTTCAAGACATGAACACCCAAAGCGTGTATCATGTATGGCACTTAACTGATATCCAGAAAAGGAAAAAATTATAATACTACAAAAAAAAATAATTTTATACAAGACTTAACTGCAGTATCTTGTCAGTTTTTTAAAAAAAACTTGTATAATTTCAAGCAGTTTGAAATAATTTAGCTTTTAGGAATCCTTTTACTGTCATTATGACAAGCTTCCGTCTTAATATCGTATCTGATGTACTTCTTGGTTCTTGGACTATTTCAGTTACTCATTAATAATGCTGTTAACTCTCAACGAAGTAACTGAACTCTGTCTTGATATTTAAATTCTTTAGAGGTGCTTTTTTCCTAATTTGTCCAATTGAAACAATTCGTTTATTTTCAGGAGTGCATCCATGATGTCCATGCATTTGTCAGAAGCAAAGTTCTACAGAATTGGCAGCAAATTGTAAGAGGAGGGGTAAGTAGACAGTTTCCCAAATGTCTAGGGAAATTCTCCTCGATTGAATAGTGTAACAAACTAAAGTTTTACAAACATTCATTACATTGTAATCATACATAATGGTGACTCATATGATTTTTTTTTCTTCTGTCTATCACTTTTGCTATATTAAAACAAATGGATATATACAGAATGGATTGCTGAAAAGTCTTCAGCTGATAGCTAACTGATCAGATTTTAGGAAATCTAACATGATTTTTAAAATGTTTCTTGTTTGGGCTGAGCACTTTTAGCAATTCCTCATAAAATTAACAAATGAATCCTGCATTGATCTGAACAGCGGATCTGAAACTTAAGTAGACAAATGACATATCCATTATGCTCAGGTTCTGCCAATTGAAAAATAAACTTGTGAAATACTAACTTAGACAGAGCACAGATTTAAGGCACAGTGCACAGATAATTTGATCTTTAGGAAAAGTACAGAGCCATATTTTTTGTTTTTAACAGAGGAACAATTAAGGTTTAAATCTTTGTAAAAAAAAAAAAAAAAAAAAATGCAACAAAAGTTTACATCTGTAGATGTTGAAAATTTTTTTTTTTTTAGGGTAGTAGTCTACAAAATAGGATGTGTGTTGTTGTCATAGTCTAGATGAACTTATTAAAAAGTTCCATCAATAATAAGCTCTTCGTCCAAGAACTCCTTAGTCGGGTCAACGTTGTATCATAATTTTTATCCTTTACTAATAAATGTTTTGTGGTGCAGTGGATATCATCTTGGGACAAGAAATTGGAGAGCTGAGTTCAAATTCCAGTTGAATTAACTGCATTCACTCATGTGCAAATACTCTTGAGAAAGGTATTAATCTGTCATTCTTCCCTCCAGCTATGGGTTGAATAGCAGAACAGATTGTGTTCTATAGCCTTGGTTGGTAACCAGTCTACTGCAGAAAGTAATTGCAATCTCCTGTGGGGAAAATCTTCTGCTCAGTCGCTCCTATCTCTTTCGAGACCTGATCACCCAAGCGTGTATCATGTATAGTTTAACTGACCGAATCTATATAAACACTAGTAAATAAAATTGCAACACTCAGTGGATATGTAATTCAGCTTATATAGAATTAAACCTACAGGTAGCATAGTTGGACTCTAGTAAATTGTCACATATACAAGTCTATGTGTGTATTGAATAAATAATAGATCAACTGTACTTGGCCCTCTCGTATAAATGTGCAGTTTATCCTCTTTGGGTGTATTCTTGCGTACATGTGGTTGTTCAGATGTTGAATATTATCCTGTAATACATAATCCCGTGTCTCTTGTACTCATTAAACAAATTCAGCAAGGTTTAGGGGCAGGTTTGATAATTGTAACGGTTAAAGTAGTTGTAAAACATATTTGCAGAATACATTAAGAAGAGCTGGTATTGTTCTGTCGAAACATCATCTTTCTGTTGTAGGCAAGGTAGAACAGGTCGAACAATGTTCTGCTTGTATACAGTGGTGATTCTACGGATGTGGAGCAGAAGTGGCTAAGCCCTCCCCCTATTTTGGATGACCCCTCGGTTCCCCCACCTTATTAGCTTCAAAGTTTATAAAATTGATCTGTCTCTGATTTTGACAAGATTTGATCTTCAGCATTTTTTTCCCCTCTGCGTTTTCATTTTCATTTTTTCAAAAAATTGGAGCAGAAAAATCACTGTTTTGCTAGTATTGATGTTAACCCTTTGATTTTGTTTTGAAATTAATCTCTCCTGTTTTCCAACAGCTTGAGAGTGGAAAAAGACTGCAAGAATAGATTAGAACTCCACTACTATGAATGAAAAGTTATTCTGTTTAATTTAGTGAAGTAACATACTTAACAAACTCATTCCTAAGATAGTGGTGTAGTATGAAATTGAAGACACTGCTTGAGTTTGCCCCCTCCTCCTCAGAAAGATCTCACCCCCTAAGTGACTCCCTTTTTTCAGAGTTCCACAGTTGCTACTGCTTGTATATTGCACTGTCCAACATTGTCTGAGGAACACAGACATTAGATCCCAAGCTCAGGGCACTGGCATGAGCTACTACAGTACAAGATAACTTTTAAAATATGGCAAGGGTGTGTTGCGATGTGGTGGATGGGGCTCCTGACTGATTGCTTTCCCAAAAACGACAGGATTTAATAGGCAGAAATGGGAGGTAACAAAACAACACAACATGGTGTGCAGCACAGCAACTTTACACCACCTCTTACATCTAGCCCCAGACTTCAAACCCCTTCATTATTATGTGTAGGTTGCAGTTGAGCAAAAGGCTAACAAAAGTCCTGGTGACATCAAAAATGAATAGAAGGTAAGAATTATGGCAGAATTCAACAATTTAAACGAGGACACTGTCTAAAAAGAATGCAAAAGATTCCAAAATCGTCTGGAGGTCATGGTTGAACTCTCTCTCTTTATATATATATATATATATATATATATATATATATATACTAGCAGTATAGCCCGGCAGGTGTAATGAAAGCTTTAAAACTAATCCATGGACCTGGAGCTCAGACTCTTTGGACGTTGGCACGAAAGACTAAAAAGCAATAGTTGTTTCCAGTTAAAGCGAAATCGTAGACTGAAAAAAAAATGACTGGATGTAAATCAAATTTTGGTTTCCTGGTATCAATATCAAATTTTCTGTACTACTGTAAGAACTGGAACCTTGAAACTTTTGAATATTGTTTCTTATGTCTTTGTCTATGAGTGTATCAAATTTGATTAAAACCAGACCACTCCTTCTATAACCAAATTTTTTTCGATTATCGATTTTCGATATTTATCAGGGGTACCTCGACACAAAACCTAGCTAAGAGCACTTGCATATGCTTATAGTACAAGTGTGTAAATTTTCAAGAAAATTGGTTCAGCTGTTTCGGAGTCTATAGGTAATGGATACACACACAGACAAAGTTCCATTTATAAATAAGTTTTTATATATATATATATACATATATGAAATGATTTGTTTGAACATTGTTTTTGATCGATACTCACATTTAAGTAGATATTCTGTTTTTAATTAAACGGTATTATATATTTTTATATCTACTGGCCTGATTATTTATTATAGATTTTTATTATGAAATAATTCAGCAGGATTTTCGTAATAAAAATTTATCGTAAATAATCAGGCCGGTAGAAATAAATATATAATACTGTTTAATTAAAAACAGAATATCTACTTAAATGTGAGTATCGATCAAAAACAATGTTCAAACAAATCATTTCAAATTGTCTGTTGTTTATAACCAAGTTTTGTTAATCTTTGTTAATTTCCGTAATTTTATATATATATATATATATATATATATATGTCATCCACAGCTCACAGTACAGTTAGACATTTGATTGCTTTTACCCAGGTTTGAATTGAAACCTGATCCAATTGGCATCAATCGGCATTTCTACCTCTGAGCTATGGGCACTTGGTAGAAGGAGGTGGACTTTTAGCATATGATGTATCATACGCCAGTATGTATATATATATATATATATATATAATCTCATTAATTGCAAAAAAAAAATGTTAAAAGCAATAGTTATAAAAATAAAAACTAACAACTTACCATAAACAGAATATCATTCAACATAGAAACCAATAATTTAAATATATTTCACAAAGAATTAGCAACTGATGAAATTATTCAGTCAAAATATGCTGTAGAAAGGAAACACCTATTCCTACTGAAAATAACTTTACTCCCTGAACAATGACTAAAGTAAATGAAATTATTTAGTGAGAGAATAATATGGGGAAAATATACCTTCCATCTATGGGTTAAATAGCAGGACAGATGTAAAAAATACTTTCAGGGGAAAAAAAGAAAAATTAAATCAATAAACTTATTAAAAAAAATCTATTTAATTTGATATGCATTTTTTTTTTTTTTTTTTGACAAAACACACGTATATGTGAGTGGGGATTTTGTAACTCAAAATTCTAAATTTTATTGTTTAATGTATGCAATTGAAAAATAGAAACCTTATTTTATGTCTATGTAGTTTCTTTTTTACTTAATAAGAAATACCTTTTTAAATGTCTTACTGTACAAGTTATTAACCATATTGTCATATTTGTACAGATGTTTTTGTAAACATGTAAACTTTAATTTATTTAATGTAATTTTGTTATGATCAGTATTCATGAGGAGGTGCTTGAAGAAAAGTTCTCCATTGAAATGACTTCCGTATTCTGATTTTTGGTTATTGATGTAGTACATTTTTTTACAGGAGGGCTGGTAAGCGGGTCAGTCCAATAACTTTGATGCACTTTCTTTATACTATCATTTACTTTCAGTGTTTGCCTTTGAGCTACCAGGAAGACTTGGTTAACCTTGTACTGGGCCGTTTAGATGATAAATCTGCTTACGTTCGACGTTATGCCATTCAACTTTTTACAGCCCTTCTCCAATCAAATCCTTATGCTTCCAATGTAAGTAATCTTTAAGGAATCTCTTAACTTTTTTTTTTTTTGGTCTCAGCTGTTTAAATCATCTTGCATCTCTAATGGGAGATGTGTAGAGAAATATATCTTTGCTTTTTGTTGCTAATTTGAAAGCTTGCCAATTCTACAAGATAGACGTTGAATCTTGTCTGAGTAGTAAGGATGAAGGTAATGATGATAGTAGTGGAATTTCCAGTGGTTCTCAGTGAAATCAACAAAGAACTTCTGATTGCTATCGGAATAGATGCTAGCTTCGTTACTACCATCATGAAAAGTAATATTCTTAAGATTATATTAAACCAGGAAAAGAACGGGATAAGTTTTTAAACCTGGAAAAGTAAAGACAAGATATTCTAGTGAAATAAAAAAAAAATGTATCTTTAAAATATTGCATTCAAATTCTGTTTTTAGCTACAATATTTTAAGTAAGAAATTTTTTACTTTTTACTTCACTAGAATATTTTGTCCTTTACTTTTCCAGGTTTAAAAACTTGTCCCATTCTTTTCCTGGTTTAATATAATCTTAAGAATATTACATTTTGTGCATGCATTTTTCCAAGTAATCCATGATTTTTCCAAATATTACTGTTAATTTAATATAAATTTAATGCTGAAAATCACATTCAAAAATATTTAAAAAAAAAATAAAATAAAAAAATAATATGCAATTTATTTAAAATAAAAAAAACTATAAAAAAATTATCAATTTTGATAAAATAAGTGATAAGCAAAGTTTGAGTGACAAAAATAATAAAAGATATTAGAATTTAAATGTTGAAAACTGCATGCAAAAATGTGAAACAGAAAGTTATAAAGAATAAGATTTGTTATTAGAAGCATTAGTCACTCACTTATGTAGTTAGTCTCCCTTTTTGGACTTCACATATTTTGATGTAACTTTTTTTATTGAACCAAAATACAAAATAACTTTTCAAAATGTAGCTAAGGAGGTGTCTTATCTAACTCTCTAAACTGTTTGAAATTTGGTTGAGAGCTGAATTAATGGTGAAGCTTGAATGCTACCTAGATTCACTCAATGCTTACTGCTGTGGTTGAATGATACAGTAACAGCACTACCCTCTTAGAATATTTCTGGCAATTAAAAAGAACAGTAACAAAAGCTCGATTATTACCTGGGATATTATTGTGAAAACTAAATTTTAAAAAGGATAAGGAAATGAGTAATTTATTTCTTTTGAAAAAATAGTTATCTTAAAACACTTAAAAAAAAACAAAAAAAAAACAACTAATTTACTCAACAAAAGAAGTGAAGTGATGATTAGATGCATACATAGAAATAAATATCTGCTCAAATATGTTGACCCAGATTAATATAGATTTTTCTATATAGGCCTTTTTACAGTTATGGTTGTCATTTTTATTTTTATTTACGCTAAAAACAATCCTCCTTGATACATATGCACAAACTGTATATCCTCTGCCCTAAAAAAGTGCTCCCTATTAAATCAACTTTATGCTTTTACTTATTAATTTTAAGTTTTAGTTTAAGTAATGATCAGTTCATAATATGCACCTGATGATTGCATTGGGCATGAAACTCAGTTGTGCTATAGACGTATGATAAAGTGTGTGTGAAGACTTGATGAAGCCAAAAAAGCTGGCTTTCAGTGGTTTACTCGTAGAAAAGCATTTAAGGCAAGCTGGCTTTGCAATAAAGTGCTCAATATTAGAGATGCAGATAGAGCATTAATAGAATATAGAAAAAGAAGTGCAAAAAATACAATCACTAAGAAATGCATCAGTTTAGATTAAAAACATGTACACAATACCTACTCCCATGCAGGTCTATGTACAAATGTGTGAGCACATATACATATCAACACAGTCTTTCAACCATCACCCTAAAAGCCAAATGGTTAACACCCCATAAAATAAAAAATCACTGAAAATCCAGCACTACGTAAAAATCAGCAGAAAACCAAAACAGCAGTAAAAAAGAAATAAGAGGAGAAAGAAGATAACCTGGCATTCATCAAGAAAAAAAAAAACCCACAACTTAAATGCAAAAGTAACAAATAACACCAGTTCCACAGCAGTATATAAACACACAAATATTGAAAAAATATCAGCAGAATAACCAAACAAGCCCTGTTGACTGAGCACATTCTTATATGTTCACATTGAAGTTGGTATGATGGAAATGATACTGATCAGTTAACTAATAACCCCCCCCCCCCCCAAAAAAAAAAAATAAACATCATACTTATAATCTAACACCAGGGAGGGGAGTGTTCTATCCCCTGTATGGAGGCAGAACTTTATATTTATTTTGAGACTGATTTCCACTGAAACATGACTGATCACAAATATTAGTTTCATGCACGTCTCTGGGCAATCTTTGGGTAGTCGGTTTTTACCATACTGGAAAGTCATTTCCGCTTTAATTTTTTTTAATTTTTATACAGCTTTCTTTTCCATCTTGGCTAAGATAACTCTACCCCTGGGTGAGTTTAGTTGATTTTTACCATCTTTAACTCATGTGGATAAATATCCTTATTTTTATTTTTTCTAACAGATACCAACTACCTAAAGGTTGCACACAATACATATTAAACTAATATTTGTGGTTGGTCATATTTCAATGGAAATCATATAAGCACGATAAAAACAAAAAAGTGCTCAATGGCAGATCACATAATATATTAATTGTAATCTTCAGCTGTAATTTTGATTACAGCTGTGTGTGTATGTATATATATATATATATATATATATATATATATATATGTGTGTGTTACATCATAAAATACTTCAAACACTGAAAAAATCTGTTCTTTATTGAGAGATAGGAGAAATACTAAAATCTGAAGCAAAGATGTTTTATCACCTCCATCATATTAATTCTGTTACTTACTTCTTTAAATGTAGTATTCCCCTTCCTTTCCTTCACGTCACTCATAACAGTTGTATATTCGTCAGATTTTCCCATTTACAGTTCTGATGAATGGGGATAAAACTGGCTGACTGGTGTTTTTGTTTTGATATTTGGCCTGAACATTATTAATAAAATTTTTGTCTTTAACGCTATAATAAAATTTTGTACGACAATATGATATTGTTGTCATTGTGCTGAATAATTTGAGATTTTCTTATTAGTTACAGTTCCAAGAACTTAAAGCCAATTACAACAAGGAAAATGATAAGCTTGAAGCAATGTTACAAGAGCAGACAAAGTCAAGTGGTGAGTTGTCGTGTATTGATATTTCCTTAACAATCATGTGGAACTGAAATCTCCTTTGCAACCTCTTTGTAATCTCTTGATGTGTTTTTTTTGACAGTTTTCAAATGTTGTGCCATTTTAAAATGATCTTTTTTTTTTTTTTTTTTTCTTTTTTTCTGATATCAATGCACAGATTTTTCTTTACATTGCATGTGTATTTAAAAGGAATGTAACAATTGATCAATACATTTACATGAAATTTTTCTTTTTTTGTTTTTCAACATTTAACAAATATTTGAAATTTTAACTTGTTTAATCTTCTGTGTGAACTGGATATTTTTCTTTCTCTTAAGGTTTATGTTGAAATAATTGTGCTTTTTCTTAATTTGACCTCTCACTGTTAGATTCACGTTTTGAACAACTTGAGAAGGATTGGGCTGAACATAAAAATCATCTGCAAGAATCTTTGAAAGAATTGCCATGCAATGATTCCAATGAACTTGAAGGACTCATAGGGGAAGAAGATAATCCAGATAGGTTGGTGGTTTCATTCTTCTTGTGTTTGTTTTTTTTTTTTTTTTTTTTTTTTTGTGAGGGTGATTGGTACAAAAATGCTTCCTACAAGTTTTGGCATAATCAACTCAGTAGTTTCAACCATTGTAAATCTGGGTAGTAGTTCAGTCTCAAAAATGACAAATGAACAAAATATTGAATAGACAAATTGCCCAATAGAAAAAGCAATTATGTAGATTTTTTTTCTTTTTTTCTTTTTTTTATGGGAGGTTTAATTTACAAAATTATTTGCTGGCAGGATATTTGCATGCTAAGTAAAAGATATTCTTTTGTAGCCACATTTAGTCAGTTTGACTCTTTTTTTTTTTTTTATTTGGCAGTCTGTTCACCATTTTGTCTTTCAGCTCTTTGTCTGCACACGAAAAATTTGAGACACAAAAACAAATGATTTTGTAATTTGCCTTTTGTTTTTTGGTTTGACTCACCTTTTGACTCATAACACTCAATAAAAGAAACAAAACTAAGGAAGACTAATTTTTTTTTATATTCTGGAGATTAACCCCCCCCCTTTTTTTAAATCATTATTTGGCAGGTTTGTCAACAGTATTTTGAGTGGTGGTGTTACATAGAAAGAAAATGTTGAGATCGACACGTGGTCAAACATGTATCTCCAGGCAACAGATGAATCTGTTGAATGGATTGTGCTACTGGGATCATGTGACCATAAATATTAATATATAAAGCACTCAGACTGAAGTTTTTTTTGTTTTTTTTTTTAAATTTTGAAGAGATCAATTTAGGAGAAACTAGCAGTATAGCCTGGCGTTGCTTGGGTGTAATGAAAGCTTTAAAACTAATCCATGGTCCTGGAGCTCAGACTCTTTGGACATTGACACGAAAGATTAAAAAGCAATAGTTGTTTCCAGTTAAAGCAAAACAGTAGACTGAAAGAAAAATGAATGGATGTAAGTCAAATTTTGATTTCTTGGTATCGATATCAAATTTTCTGTTGTAAGAACTGCAACCTTGAAACTTCTGAATATCGTTTCTTATGTCTTTGTCTATGAGTGTATCAAATTTGATTAAAATCGAACCACTCCTTCTATAACCTGATTTTATCGATTTTCGATATTTATCAGGGGTACCTCGACAAAACCTAGCTAAGTCACTCGCAGATGCTTATAGTACAAGTGTGTAAATTTTCAAGAAAATTGGTTCAGCCGTTTCGGAGTCTATAGGTAATGGATATATGCGCACACACACAAAGTTCCATTTATAAATAAGTTTGGATTTGTTTAGTTTGTTGCCTTTCTTTCCTACCTTGAACTTAATATTTATTTATATTTATTTATTTTTTGTTTTTTTTGCTAATCCATCAAAATTGTATGGTGACTTCCATCTTTAGTTCCTGCATTTTGAAAACCTAAAAGAAATCCTTGTATGACATTTTATTTCTTGAAATATCTTTGTAATCAATCTGTTTAAATTATTTCTATAAGAAATCACTTTTCTATTTCAGCATATTAAAACTAATGGTAGAATTAATAGAGAGCAAACAATATCTGAAATGTTACCAATATCTTTCTGCTTCACGAGAGGTTTGGCCTGAGAATGTTTTATTCAGCTTAACAGATGCTTCAACCCCAAACTGGTATGTAGAGTTACTTTCCTCAGCTGAGGAATCATTGTATCTTATTCATGATTGATTTAAAAAAAAAAATATAGATTTTGTATGTTCACTTAGTTTTAATGATTTGTTTTTTACAGCTTGTCAATCCTTTACAGGTTATTTAAAGTCAGAAAGTATTTTTACATTGTAAGAATTTTTTTTTCCCCTTTGATGATAAGGGTTTGGTATGTCTTAATAATTAACCCAGAGCAGAGGTGGATTCATACCCTTGTGAAAGGGTATGTTCATCTAAGTGAATGTAATGAACTCAATGGGAATTAGAACTCTGAACCATTATTCATTGACACCACCTGTGCTTACAAGCTTACCAATCTAGTTACTGACCAGGCTTGTCATTACTTTGGTGATTGTATGGGAACCAGTGTTTTAAAAAATGACATGGCTGTAAGCCTCACTTAAATGTAGGCTGTCAACAGTCCTGAGAAAATGTTTTCTGTAAGATGTTTTCATGTTCTTTAGTAAAATGTGTGTGCATGAAATTGTTCCTTTTTTTTTTTTTTTTTTTTTTTTTAAATCTCATCTCCCCGAGCAAGGCGGTAACACCACTGATATGCAGGGGGCTACGTAAGAGTGAAAAGATTGGGAAAAGAGAAAACCAGAAACCACATCCTGAACAGGAAACAAGGGATGAGACTCTTCACCTGTTCAATAGATGTGGGTGGAGTGTGAACCGGGTGATAGTTTAGTCTATCTACTCCAATTGAGTCTATCTACTCCAATATGAAATAAAATAAAACACATGAAGAAACAGTTAAAAGGCAAATTGACATTTAGGTAACAAAATATACTTAATAGCAATTAAGAGAAGATGCAAAGAAATAATAAAGATGGAAAATCAATTATAAGTAGTAACTTGATAAATACCAATACATAGAATTTGTTATGCAATTCAAAAATAAAGGTTGGAAGTAGAAGTAACATATTGTGGAGTATAGTTTTGTGAAGCAATGGAAAAAAATGGTTTAGAATGGATGAGGTTTTACATATATCTGCTATGCAAAATTTTTAAGATGCAAAAATGACTTGAAATGTATTTTTTTAATCTTGATATGAAGTGTAGCTACATTTCACCATGATAATGAACGGAGAAGAATGATTGTCAGACTTGGATACTCTTGGGATCAGTAGATTTACATTTTTGTTGACTATCAAAATGTGAGTGATGACAATATCTGACTTCTTATATCCATGGATATAACGAATCTCAGATTAAACGTTTTCGTTTTAACAATTCTTTTTGCCAGAATATTCTGAAATTTTGTTTATTTTTAAACCTATCAAATTCTAAATTAAGGAGAAACTTCTCATAAAATCTATGAACTGTATAGATGTTGTTATGCAGTCATTTAATTAAAAAAAAAAAGTTACTAGAGTCATAACTTTGGAGTCAAGAGTTTCATTTTTTAACTTGAGTTTATTTGGCAAATCTGGTTTTATGCAACAATCAGGACATTATTTTGTTTTTGTTGTAGAGGCTAACCATTTAGACTTATAATGGCTGACTGTAAGATTTGTTTTAATATAAAACTTTTTTTTTTTGTTTAACTCCACAACAGTTCAGAGGAAGAAGAGCCCAAGGATGTAACCCAGGTTATTAAACAGTTTAAAACAATTTTTATTGGTGAGTTGAATTATTTTTTTTCCTGAATATCTAGTATTTCACCTCCAACCCCCCCCCCCCCAAATTTATTGTTCCATATCTTTTTATATAGTTTATAAATAGTATCTATAAATAATCTTTACTGAGAGTTTATTTTTGTATTTTGTAGCTCAGTAGTTAAACTATAGGTCGTAAGCTGAATCAGAAGTATTACCTGTGGTTTCCCAATTTCAAATCAATATTTCATAATATTTACAGAAATTTACTTTTATTTTTACTACTTGCTCGTCTATTTGACCAAGAATTGTTTAAGCAAAATTTTTTTGAAAATCATGAAGATTTAAGTTGTTTGCTAATTTGAACAAAATTTTAGTTTCTTTGGTATTGGTCTAATATTTATCTTATGAAATCATTTGTCTTTGACCTAAATCATATACTTGTTCATATTCTGTTAGTAACACTTGTCCGGATTCTTGAACATTGACAATCCCTCTGTTTTTCAGTGTATTCCTATATTAAAGACAGCAATGCATTTACATTACATATAGAATGGATTTACTCTTCCATTAATGCGCATGTTAATTCTACACTACTTTTTTTTTTCTTGAGGTACAGCATACAAATTAAGCATTGAATTTTGCCAAAAGAAATTTTAGAAATTTTGTAAATTCGACACTTTATGGTTTCTTTTCTACTCATCCAACTCCTACATTAAGGAATATTTTGTTAATGTAGAAAATAACAAGACTGGAATGATAGAAAAGTCTTCACTTGTTTATACTAGTGTTAGATAAGTGGTAGGATTTTCTTTACTGGAAACATTGGAATATTCTGGGCTTCAGATTATGCCAACTGCACCTCTACAGGGGGTGAAAGTCTCTCAAGGGGGTCACTTGTTTTCTGTGGGTGGAAACCTGTGATGTTTGAGAGCTGGATCCTGGTGGTTGAGAGTTTTAGGAATTGGGCTATATATATATATATACATACACACACTCTTAAACTCCAACACGTCCCTTTGGCCTCCTACTTGAGCTAGACTGGTTGGAGAGGCATGATCTTGCTGGTTATGTCAGTCCCTAAGTCAGACTAACAAAACAAACAAAATACATTCACACTTACCATATCATACATTAAAGTAACGTAAGTGGTGGCTGTAGGGTCAATTAGACTAAGAACAATGGAATCTGACATGGCTGTTTCAATCTCTGGGGAAAGGCCATACTTAGGTGGATGATCCCAGATATAACAGGTGCTTGAAGCACTCCTCATGTTAGAGCATACCAGCATAAGGAAGTGAGTATGTGGAAAATGTGGGGGCGAATGATTCTAACCACAGAGATCACATGTCAAAATGAAATGCCCTAATTGTAAACTAAATCATAGTGCAACTTTCAGGGACTGTGAGACCTTGTAAAAAGTAAGATATATTAAAAATTAAATATACCAAAAAGATTCTCTACTCAGAAGCAAGGAAAAGCATTGAAACAAACTCCAATATACACCATCATATGCAAAAATTACCTAAGCAACATCAAGCTATATCTATGAAAATCTAACATCAAACAAATTACATGAAACACAAGAACTAACATTTTAATTCAATAATTAAAATCACCACTCATTACCAATTTCTAAAACACCTGCTGACAGAAAAGTCAATTTTAATACTTCTCCAGATCTTCAATGATATATGGGGTTGAAAAAAAATCTTTCATTCCTAAATCTAGCAAAACCATTCTGACCAAATAAACTTGTGACCCATTGCATTAACAAGTTGCATTTGCAAGGCGATGGAGAGAATGGTAAATGCTTGACTGATGTGGTATCTGGAGGGATACAATCTCTTATCTAGCTACTAAAGTAGATTCTCTAAAAACCAATGAACCGATGATCAACTTGTATGACTAGAATACTTTATTTG
Source organism: Ascarosepion bandense (assembly GCA_037127315.1). Lineage (NCBI taxonomy): Eukaryota > Metazoa > Mollusca > Cephalopoda > Sepiida > Sepiidae > Ascarosepion > Ascarosepion bandense. The sequence continues at coordinate 18,378 of JBBBDQ010000126.1, read as the reverse complement.
TGATGGCTTTGTTGGAGGCCATCATGTTGTCTCAATTTTCTTCAATTTTGAAAAAGCCTATGATGCCACATGGAAGTATGAAATCCTAAAAGACATGCACAAGATGTGAACGAAAAAAAAAGAATGGTTATATTCATCCAAAACTTCCTATCAAACTGTCCATTCAAAATACAAAATGGAAACATAACATTAGGCACACACAAGCAGAAAGCAAGAGTACCTCAAGGTAACATTTTATCAGTTGCATTATTTATTCTCAAAATAAATAGTATTATTAAAACTATTAGTAAAGGAATTGAAAAATCCCTATATGTAGATGATCCCTCAATATCATACTCACCACCAAACATATCTTCTTTGAAAGTTATGTGCAAATATGTTTAAGATAGAAAATGGACTCTTGTTTCTCCAAAATAAAAACTGTTGCCTATCACCTCGATCTAGAATTAAAGTTAAAGGGACACTTAATTTTCATAGTCTAACAAATAAAATATCTAGGAATCATATTAGATAGCAAACTTAAATTCAAGGTACACATTGATTACCTTAAACAAAAGTACCAATAGGCTTAGAAGCTTTTAAAAGTAATATCAAAATTAAATTGGGGTGCAGATTAAAAATTAATGCTAAGAATCTATGGGTCACACATTAGATCAAAATTAAAATATGGATGCATCATTTACTGTGCTTCATGTCAATCCTATCTTAAAAAAACTACAAACCATACAAAATCAAGGACTGAGATTAAGTCTTGGAGCCTTTCAGACCTCATTCATGCATAGTCTATATATAGAAGCCAATGAAGCACCTATATATGTGAGATGGGGGAAAAAAATTATACTTCTAATCTGCAATAAAATTACAATCCCAGCCAAATAACTCAATATACCATAAAACATGAACCTCAATATATCCAGTTCTGTATAAATAAACCAACACACATCCCTTCACTTGGACTTTGAATTAAGAAAGCACCAGAACAAAGATCTTGATAACATAACACTGGTTACACTAAATACATCTCCAAGCCTCAAATAGGCTTAACATTGACATACACAAAAAAAAGAAAGAATCAACAATGTATGTATGGAGAATTAAGAGACAAATATTATGACTATAAATCATTCTACACAGATGGATTGAAAATCTTAGAATAGGTGCAGTAGACACCAACAGACAAGTTCATAAACAAATGTGGCTACCAAATAATGCATCCATCCATACTACTGAACTACAATGGCACTTGGAATGATAGAAAATTCAAAAGATAGGGAGTTTATAATATTCTCAGACTCCCAATCGAATTTAACATTAAAAAGAACACAAATCATCCTTATCTTCAAGAAATTCTAGAAATTTGTCATCAGTTAATAAATCAGGAAACAATATTGGCTTGGATTCCTAGCCATGTAGGCGTCAAGGAAAATCATGAAGCCAACATGTTGGCAAAAGAGGCAATGAAAATGAGAATAAGCAACATCCAACTTACCACATGCAGATTATAAAAACAAAATTACACAACACATCAAAAGAAAATGGTAAGCAATTTGGGACATGTTCCAAAACAATAAATTATATGAACATCCGCTGACAATAAGGAGAATATAGAGCCATTGGCTGACCATAGGATAGAAATAGAATTCAACAGAATAAGAAGTGGACACACACATGAGGCAGAGACTATATCTCATTGTACCCACTGCAATTAATTTCTTACCATCAAGCATATCTTCATAAAATGCAAAAAGAAGCACAAAATTTTAACATACTCTTAAAAATATACCGATTTCCCAAATAATAGAATATCTGAAGAAAATCAAATACTTCCAACTTCTTTACAAAACAGAGGTCGGACTTTGAACCATACAACTTATAGTTCGAGGTTATTTCAAAACATACATCAAACTATCGATATTTAGAAAACAATTTAAAGAAAAACCTCACAACGATTTAAAACGTTTTGAAACATTCCTGAATAAAAAATAAAAAAATCCTGTTTCAACTTTAAATGACCCACAGGGGTTTTGTTGTGCTGTTGCTACAAATATAAACAATCTTTTTCCTCTTTTTATTTGAGGGTTGCCTTTTTATTAGTTGAGAGAGATGTAGAGAGAGAGAGAGAGAAAAAAGGGTTTTATTTTAATTTGATTTATTATTTTTGTATTTTAATTTTCATTAGGACTCGCTACACTAGTTTCAAATGCACCCAATGCTAACCAACTGTAATTATTGTTTCCCTTTTCAATTTCCTTTTAGTATTTGTTCTACCATTATATTTGTAATTATGTAAGTGATTGAAAGCTAGGATGTATTTGTTTAATATATTCTACATTTGACATCACAAGTTTGATAAAAATTAATTTGGTCTTTCATTGTCATTTGTTTTTCTTTATAGAAGCCAAGAAAGTTGACTTAGGAATTGTCTGCCCTGTTGCCCCAGCTGAAACTGAGCAGACATTTGAACTAAAAAAACAACAAGTTCTTGTCATGTATTTGAAGGTAAGTTTGGCTTAATCGACTTTTTTTACCTACTTAAATGACCCTAAATATCTCTAAGTCATAATGCTAAAAACTTTTTCCTGTTTCGAGTATTATTTTTATTAGAGGAAAGTCAACCATTAGTATTAATTTTGATTGTTTTACTTTTTGTTTATGGTATCTTTATTTGGGCTGTTATTTCTGATATAGTGGTTAGACAGTATGAATTGAAAGATGAAAATAGATGAGTCAAGACTTGATAGTAATTATTGACCGTTTGATGTGATTATGGAATAAAATAATACTGCTGCTATTAATAACTTAGTTAAGTGCCGTATGTGATACACAGTTGAGTGATCATGGCTCCCTTGATTCATGAGGCAGATTTTCCCCACAGTAAGCTACCTGCAGTAGACTGGTTGCCAACCAAGGCTATCCTGCTAGGTGTCAGAAGAGATGGATTCATATCTTTTCTAAGTCTTTTAAGTGAATACAATGAACCTGATTGGAATTTGAACTTGGCCCTCTCTGATTTCTCATTCATTACACCATCTGCACATCCTTGATAATAGCTACATATACAGTGTAACCCTGATATAAGAGAGTTGCCGGGACTGGATAAAAGTTCTCTTACATCTGGGTTTGGTCTATTTTATATACTTTACCACAGACTCTATTTTGGGTCCAGAGAAAATCTCTCTTATAACAAGGTTTCTCTTATATCCGGGTTATACTGTATAAAATCAAGTATAATATCAAGAGGGATTGTTTAATGAAAGATTGAGTGTAGTTGTCTTGGAGCTGGTGCTAAGGGGTTTAGTATTTATAGGGATCTTATAATTCAATCTGCACTGGTTATGTGGTAACTGCCGTATTTTGGAAGGAAAAACCAAACTGGTGTTCCTAGACACTTGCTTAGAAAAAGAAAATTTAGTAGGTCCTATACCAATTTTGCTGTCTTGCTTTAGAAAAGAAGCTTGGTGGGGGGACTTGTACCTACTCTGGAATTCTGGTTAGTACACAAGGTAGGTTGAGAAACATTGGTAACAAAGTGGTAACAATGAATACTACATTAGATTTGTTCTGCAAATCTGTGAACTTCTTGTGGCTTAGGGGGCAAAGCAGTTCAGAGTTTACTCTGCTTCTCTAAGGCAAAAAAGGAACAAGAGTTTGAATCTCATCAAGAGACTTCTTTCCAAACTTGTCAATTCACTGGGGTAGAATTATTGGCTTGAGTAAATTTATGATAAAAAGCAACTGAAAAATTAAGATGAAAGTAAAAAAAAAAAAAAACATTAACTGATAATTGTGCTATTTCAACAAGTGTTAAATTTTTAATAATTTTAAGATTTTATTTATTTTCTTATATTCTAATAGGATTCCATGACATTTAGTTCTCAGCTGAAGCAAGCCATTCCTCTTATGTGCAAAATGCTTCGTTCTAAACTCAACTCCGATGTTCTAGAAGCCATTGAGTTCTTTGTTGTCATGTTTGAGTTTGGCCTGTCTGATGCTTTAAAGGGCATACGTCAAATTCTGTTGCTGCTTTACTCTGCCAAGGATGCTGCTATAAAAGAGGCGGCTGTGACTGCCTACAAGCGTATTTATCTTGACCCCAAATGTGGAAATCAAAGGTTTGTATATTTTCTATCTATTTGAATAAATCTTTTGGCATGAACAATGCATAAATAAAGCAGGCAAAATTTCCTTAGAAAAACTGAAGTCCTCTGCTTTTCAGTCAGCCTTTTTTAAAAAGAATTACTGACTGATGTTATGTCTATCAGTTGCTAAAATATTATTACAAATGATTCTTTCATAAATGTTGACTGAAAACTGTGTGTTACCTCAACCACTTTGACTAATTTTTAAAGTCTTTGTTTCCTGTGGTTGAGAATTGATTCAGTGTTGGGATAGAAAAGTAATGATTTGATGAAGTAACGTTGATAATAAAATAATAATGTGACACTGAGGATTTCCGGAGAGTCATCAAACTAAAAAAAAAAAAAAAGGAAGAAGAAAGTCTAGTAAAAAGTTGAAGAAAATTAAAAATGAAATGCATTGTAAAAAAAAAAAAAATCATATTTTAAAAATAATTTCAAAGAGAATGAAGCTTGGTGAAATAGATGAAATTCAGTAAGATTGGCCAAAGCCATCGTCCCTCCCCACTTCCTGCTGATAAGGAGACCATCCTATTCTCATAGGAGTCAGTCAGTTAAGTGCCATACGTGATACATGCTTGGGCGATCATGTCTCGAAAGAGACATGACTGACTGGGCAGAAGATTATCCCGCAGTAGGTTGCCATTGCTTTCTGCGGTAGACTGGTTGCCAGCCAAGGCTATAGAACTCAGTCTGTCCTATTATTTAACCCATAACTGGAAGGAAGAGACAGATTAATACCTTTCCCAAGGGTATTTGCGCGTAAGTGAATGTAAGGAATTCAACTGGAATTCGAACTCTGCTCCCCGATTTCTTGTTCTGAGCCGATATCCACTGCGCCACATGTTATTAATAAAAGAAAACTTGAAATAACAATTATAATTTCTCTGGACAAAGCCAAGAAAAAGGACATCTGTTTTGAATTGACCACCCAGAAGAGAAGTATCTCCTATGGAGACTGAAGCCAGTCTAATGCATTTGTTCCTTATGTCTTCAGAAACATTTTATATCCAAACATTTATTTTGATTTCCTTGGATGCAAGTGATAAGGAAAATTTAGTTACTATTTTTGAAGTGACCATGGACAAACAGGCTGTGTGGTCTATTGATTGTTAAAAAAAAATCCATAGACAAAAGAAAGATAAACTTTTGTTTTTAAAAAGAGTGTAAATAATTTTCTTTCTTTTTCTTTTCAATTCTTGAGGAATCTGGCCAACATAAATCAGAGCATGAGACAAGCTGATAAGTAAGAACTAATGATTGAAAATCTCTTTTTGCCTATCCATTTTGGAAATTTGATTTGTTAAAGGCTGAGGATAGCTGCTGAGAAGGAAGAGAGATTAGCACCATCCATGTAGACCTTGTGCCAGCCCAGAAGAACTTAGAAATAGAAGAGTAGATCAACAGATTAGACCAGATCGAGAGTCAGAGAGACCTCTTAACCAAGTCTTTGTGCCAGCCTTGAAGACCAGAACTTAGAAATTTAAGTTATTACTAACATGCGCTGCAGATTTTAATGATGATCCCAGTGTCATTTAAGTATGAAGGGTTAAAGCTCCTGTATACAACAAAGTAAATATACACCAAATTGTTGTTACATTTTTAACCCGAGTTAATTTTTTATTCCAATGAATTTGTTTTTCTTTGTGTAACTCCCAGCTGTCAGACCAGTCCTCACTTCAAGTTTGCTTCTTCAGTGGTTATCTCACCCTCTGAGATCAAAATCACATTGTGGAAGAGGTGTGGATGGTCTTGAAGATGAATGCCAACTAAGTGGAACAATGTCACCAACACAATACCACTGGTAAAACAAGCAATGTGTTAGCTAGATGGTGGTCATGGAGACCTGAAGGAACTTGAAGACCAACGCAGGTCATTAGGCTACATTATTGGTTAACACTGACTAGGACTTTATAGTGGTTGCCTCTGATCAACACTAATTGGTGGCATTACAATAATATTTTAGTTTTCTTCACAAGTTAAAAGGTTATGGTATTTGTGAATGAAGTTTTAAACTTATTCAATCGTTATCAAATCACAAGAAAGAAGTTGTCTTCAATGGCCACTCTTCTAGATCTTTGTATTAATGCAGATGTCCCACAGGGCTCTAACCTTGGACCTACATTGTTTCTAAGTTTCATCAATGACCTTCCTGACGGCTTTAGTTCTCAACCAGATATCTATGCTGCTGACACAACTGTTTACTCCTGTCTTAATAGTCTGATTGGTTCCATAAGGTCAAATTGGCAGCTGATCTCAAAAGTAGCCTAGTATCTGTTAACCGAGACAAGTAATGGCTTGTTAATGTTAACTTTCAAAACAAAATTGCTTTATTAATCTCTTGACAGACCCCTTTCTTACTTCCATCAGCATGGTTGATGCTGACCTCCAGGACAGTGACTTCTTGAGCTAAAGTTCTCTCTGATGACATGAAGATTATATTGAAGCAATTGCTATGAAAGTTGGTTTACTCTTTCGTGCTAGACAATTTCTTTTCAGGATTTCTTACATATGCTAACCTCAAGAACAGTAAGTCGTTACACATTCTTGGGCAAACATTCTTGGCTCACATGAAGTGGAATGACTCTATTGACAGATCAACTGCTGTAAAATCCATAGAATAATCTGTGATGTTATTCGTTCTAACATGGCTTCAGTTACTTTCCCATTGCTGTCATGTAATTTCCTGTGCTTTTTCTATAAATATTTTCATAATTGTTTTATTGAACTTTCCTCTATGGTACATAGACTTTATAAAGTTAGATGCAATACTAGATTGGCAACAAGGTCTCGTCATTTTACAGTTGGAATGTCACCATAAGTTTCTTTTCTCACTTATGGAACTATTTTTCAGTTTCTTGCATTCCAGCCAACTTTGATCTTCAAAAATCGATATACCATGTCTTTTATTATTTTCTGTCCTTAATAATGTTTATCTTATTCCACCCCACCCCCCCAAAAAAATCTTAATGGTTTTACTGCCTTGAAATGATAAAAAAAAGAAGAAATGAATGTATCTCATTAGAATGTGATTTTTAAAAAAGAAAAAGTAATATCAATGTGAAAATAGAACTGATATTATTATTATAATGGTTACAGTAAAAATTAAGATAAAAAACTTGCCAATCAAGGCTAGAGAACCCAAACTGTCCTGCTATTCATTCCATTGGTGGTGGGAGAAGAGATGGATTAATACCTTTACCAAGGGTATTTGCACATAAGTGAATGCAAGGAATTCAACTGGAATTCATGCTTGGCTTGACAATTTCTCATTCTGAGCCGATATCCATTGCATCACAATGCACATCCTTATAGCTAAGTTAAATATGAATGTTTATAAATTCTCCCTTTGAAATACATGGAAAATTTTAGATATATTAAAAAGAATTTTTCAAAATTTTAGCAAAGAATGTTTTTGTTTTCTCTCATTGACAAATTGAATGTTGTGGTGATTTGATTTTTAAACCACTGGAAGAGTTGTTTTTTAATATTTTACTATTCTTTTTAAATTTGTTTTTCCAGAAGTAAAGCCTTGAAAATCATAACCAACCTGACTGCTTTGATTCACAATGCCTCATTGGAAGAATTTATATCTATGGACAGAATGGTAAGATGTTTTTATTGTTTTTGATTTTCTAATCAGTTAATCTATAGAAGAGAATATATATTGTTATGAGGATGCATTTATATATAAAAATAATATTAATGTCTAAAAGTTGTAGTAAGGGATTCTATTGAGTCCTACTTAAAATTACAAAAAAATCTTAATTCATGAAGTAGTCGTTAAAATAAGGAAATTAGAAATAAAACGTTGGGAAGATGCTAGAATGTCCGAGAAAGTTCAAGTAAAATCAAGAGAATTCTAAAGGTTTATAGAATATGCAAATAAGGTGTTAGCCCCTATAAAAATAGGTTTTGAGAAGAGAGTAGTTAGTTGTTAACAGGATTTGCTGACATTATCAACTCCGGCTCAATTCGTGGATCTGTGCATCCAGCCAAAAGAATCTCTAAGAAAAGTTGTCGACCAACTAAAACCTGAAAGAGAACCTCATGGAACTGTATGTGTAAACAGATATTTTTGACTCTTTCATTGACAAAACTTAAAATTATTTTTTATATACACATAAAATAAGGACTTCAATGAAGTATAGCACTTAAATTACTTTGCTAAGCTTAACCCTCTAGGGCCGTTCGTATCATTTCAGTATGAAAACAAGCCTTGAAAGAAATATTTTCCTGAAAAATTTTTTAAGAGAAATATTTTATAAATTTCAAATGAAAGCAGTACTGACTGCTCAGTCAATGAATACCAAATGTTTCCTTATAGGGAAATACCAAATGTTTCCTTATAGGGAAATACCAAATGTTTCCTTATAGGGAAATACCAAATGTTTCCTTATAGGGAAATACCAAATGTTTCCTTATAGGGAAATACTGTATCAAATATGATATGAATGGCCCTAGAGGGTTAACTGGGTAAAGATACTGGCCCTTTCTTCCTCTTGTAACACTTCACCTGCCAGTAGTAAACTCTACATTTCTGTTTTGAATGCAAAAAAATTGAAAATTTTGTATATATATCATTTTGTGTTTATTGTAAGTGATTTAACTGAGTTTTGGTCAATCATTTTCTTTTTCTTTTGTTACACATAACAATATATATATATATATATATATGTGTGTGTGTGTGTGTGTGTGTGTATAAAATAAAAGATTATATTTTTCTATTCAGTATGCTTGCCTGGACTTCATAGTTGGTAAACTTACTAGAATTTGGAATTAAACCCTTTATTTAATGCATGGGAAGTAGATATTTTTCATTGTGTTTTTCATACTTAGTAGATATTTCATCTCTATACTAATCTACACTGTTTTTTTTCACTGGACCAAACTTTAGCGCTGTTGGGAAGTGCAGTTTGTTTTAACCAGCGCTGCTACTAGTTCATGAGTCTCTTGGACAATCTAGTGTTGAAATTTTAATCTCTGTAATCAGGTGGTGTACAAATGCAACCACCTGAAGAAGGCTGGATGTTATAATAGCTGAAATCTTGTGAATGCTGGACTGAATATAATAATTGTAATTCCTTATCTGAAATATTCCAACAAACCCATAAATGATGTTTATTAATTGTGGATCTAATTGGCAACATGTTGTGAGCAAAGATGAAGGGCTTCATTGTTAATGAATAAGCTTGAATTTATTGGTAACTTATGCAGTAGTCAATTTTGAAAATTTAAGAAAACTAAAAACGTCCTTAAAAGAAAAATTGCTAAATGTTAAAATTTTTATCTGAAATATTTGATTGCTTGCAGAAACTGATATTAAAATATGGCTGATTTTCAGCTAAGAAAATTTATTAGTTGAAACAAGTTGGCATTCTCAATTTTGCTGATTCAATAGTTCATCTGTGCTGTTAAATTGTAAGTACAGTTGTTCAAATTGAAAGTAGGACAAAACCATGTGCATTTGTGATGTATATTGGCTCAAAAAGAATAGCCAAAATGTTTGTTCAGTTCAAATTGCACTGTTTAAATTTCTCAAATTTTTGAGTAGCACTTTGGGTCAAGGTTGCCATATTGGGCTTCTTTAAAAAAAAAAACCAGCACTGCTAAATTTTGTTGTGACTTTCTTTCTTTACTATTTTAAAATAAGCTTTGATAACTTAAGCTACTAAATAGATAAAATTTACTATCACTCAGCTTTCATATATCACCAAATTTATTACTTGTTGTCCAATCTGGCAAGTTGTGTGTGTATACACTAGTTTATTCATGCTGTCAAAAATGGTAGCCAGTCAGTTAAGTGCCATCGGTAGTACATATGAAATTGATATTTTGTTAAGTCCTTAAGTTTTCACACAAGAGTTTTTAAATATATTTTTTCTAATTATTTTTGCATTCTATTTTAAGAAAATAAAACTGAATTTATGTAGAGGTGTTTCTTTTTATGCCTGTATTATTCTTTAAAGTTTTCTAACTCTTTTAATTTCTATTTAGTCTTATAGGATGCTGGCCTAATTAAACTTCTTTTTTATTAAAGTGGAAATAGTATATTTCACTGTTGGCAAATGTTGATAATAATTCTATTTGTATTTTATGATTTTCAAAATAATTACTTGTTCTTTTAAAAACAGATGTGCCAGTTGATGTCATCTGGAGAAGTGCATTTATCTGTTATTCAAATGCTGTGGGAAAGGTTCACCATGAAAGTGCCTAATACAACCCCTGAAGAAAGCAGATACGCACTCATCCTCCTTACCATGGCTGCTGGGTAAGAAGACATCTTTTCAACCTATTTAAGAATGAAAACCATTGGAAAGACATTCTTCTTTTATGTGCTCTGTTCTTTTAGGACGTGGGATATCATAGCTCTCTACCACTTTCTATCTGCTGTAGCCCTCAGCAAGATTTAAGCCCACCCCCTCCATTCTGCCATCCTTTCACACAAGCTTGACTCTCCCTCTCTGCCTTCTCCTGCCACTCTTCCACTCAGCATACTCTGTAAGTGTCAAATTTCCTAAGCCCTCCTTCTTCATTCTTAGGTTTACGGCCATATCATGTTGAATACACTGGTTCTTGCTTGATCACCAAAGTTAAGCAACATTGAGCCTGGTCAGTACTTAGATGGGTGACCGCTTGGGAATACCAGCTGCTGTAAGCGTTTAGTGACGAATGTGCGTTGTGGTGCAGTGGATATCGGCTCGGAAAGAGAAATCGGTGAGCCGAGTTCAAATTCCAGTTGAATACCCTGCATTCACTTATGCACAGGTACCCTTGGAAAAGTTTTAATCCATCCCGTCCCTCCAGTTATGGGTTAAATAACAGGGTAGGACTTGGGGACCCTGCCCTTAAAAACAAATCCCAATGAATCTTGATACTTGAAAAGAAAAATGTATTACTAGACACAAAACTTATTTAAAAACAGCGATAAATTGTTGAAAGAAAAAGGTATTACCAGCAATAAATAAAATTTAGTTGACAATAAATGACCTGCTGAGGTTGATATGCCATAAAAACAAAACAACCAATAAATTTTCATTCTTAGCTTCCTTTCATAGAATTTCGTTTGTGTTTTTCATATCATCTGGGAAGAGATTGTCTAGCATTCACTAAGAATTGAAATTATATAACAATTCAGCAATTATTATCCAACATAAAAAATTCACTCATACATTTAAAATTGTGTGAGATGTTTTGTATGAGGAAAATTAGTTTGTAAAAAATGTGATAGTGGGTGGGGGGGTGGCAGGGTGGTATTAGAACTAATTCATTTTTTTTTTTTAATACAAAATCTCTATGCTAACTCAAGTTCTTAAAGAACATATATATTTACACAAGAGTTATGCATGAACACCTGGTTTTATTTCATTTTTTTTGTATGAAGTTAAAAGTCCAATGTTTGTATCTTGATATTATCTAGACAATATGCGGCACATTGTTTGCAGGTGTAACAATATAACAATGGATGTTTGTCAGGTAACTTCTTACCTAATGGCATGTAAGAAAATCTGAAAAGATAAGTTGTTGCATGTAGTGCCAAGAAAAAAGGGTTTTCATATGATGGGTGGCGTGCTAGGGATGTGGCTTGGAAACCAAAGGAGTGGCTGCTCGAAAATTTTTGGAAACTATGAATATATATTTTATATCCATTGAGGAAATTTCATGTGTGTGATAGCTGTATGTATGATGGGTTGGTGAAGATTGATAACATCCATTTCCATCATGTATCTATGTAGAGGAAAAAGCATGTGAAAGTGAAAAATAAATCTTTAGCTCTACCGGTTTAAATTTTATTATTGAGTATTTGTTTTCTTTAAAATTGTAAAAAAAGAAAAAAACTAATTACAAAAATCTCTGTAAAACAGATTCACACAAAAACATTGTTTTTCTTTCATTACAATACAACCAAATCAATTGCTTTAATATGATAGAAGAAATAGAATGTCTACATAAGGAAAGTGTCATGTATTCAAGTTGTTTTATGAATGTGTGTAACTTTATAGTAGTCAGCAGACAGGAAAGGGTGTATTATACCTTCTAATGTTTTATTCAAAAACTCTTCGTATCGTTCAAGTGTGCTTAATTTACTTCAAAATCGCTATGCTTTGTAAGAAGTTTAATAAATTTATGTGAAATGTTGAGTAATAAATTATACAAAAGATTTTGAGAATTTAGATTTTCCAGAAAAACTGAAAGCTAACATTGTTAATTTATGCAATCATAGTTATACAAAATAAAAAGATTTTATAAACTTGAAATTTATTGGTTAATAAGTATTTTTCACAATTTTTAAATATCTATTTTTAGGATGGAAAATATTGTGTATCATTTTCTGGAGTGGATTTTCAAATTTCGTAGCAAACAACAACATTTGTCTTAAATTGCAAATGTCTTCAGTACTGTTGTGATAACATGAATCGGGAAATTTAGATATGGAGTTGTGTTTTTTTTTTTTTGTTGTTGTACAAAAACTGAGTTGATTTTTGTGAGATTTGCATTGAATTGAGATTTTTATTAATATTCAGTCAGTTAAGTGCCATACGTAATAATTTGGGTGTGTGGTCAAGAGTTGAAATGAGTCTGTGTATGTTTCTATACAAATGTAGTAGTCATCTTGCTTAAAATGCAGGTGAATTCATGTTTTAGTGTCAATGCAGGACTGGATATTGGTCAACAATAATAGGAGGAGGTTAGGTATTTTGTGAAACCATCATACATTGGTCTCTTGGTATGTTATGGTGACTATAGCATCAGAGAACTGATAAAATTAATTTGATTCTAATTTAGGTTGAATTTTCATCTCATTATACACATATCTTTGAAACTGCTGCTTCTGATTGGTGCTTAAATCTCACTTGAAAAACTGATTTTGTTTCTGATTCCCTTGATACATAAGTGATTTTCCTCCATTGTGCCACAGCACACTACTGTCATCTTTGACCAAACATTTAAGAAATCATGAAAATACACCATGCACAGGTTTCACACTAAATAAGCTGCACAAATAGTTGAATGGAAACATTGATGTTCATATTTGTGTGCATTTTTAAAAAAAAATCTAGTTTTCATAACTTTTAACTGGATACTTGTTAAAGTGTGATATTTTCATTTGCTCATAGGTATGTTGTGGTTTAAAAAGATTGAGAAACATTGTGCTAAATTTTGACGTTCATATCTCGTTCAGGACGGTTTTTGATTAGTTGATCGAAATATGGCTTCATGAACTAGTGATTCTGAGAATACATCTATTTTTAGAGGTCTTGCAATTTTGGTTATGTCTATGCTTATTTTTCTATTACTACGTATGCACATAAAAATGCTTTTGTTTTTCAGAGCTGACACTGAAATCATAAAGAGCAACATTTCTGTACTTATTGCTGAAGGTTTGGGACCTCGAAGTGAAAATGACTTTAAACTGGCTCGTGACACATGTTTGGCACTTTTAAAAATTGGAATAAATAAGAAGGTCAGTTGATGTTTAGTCTCTAAATAAGATAAGTTTCATTTAATAAAGCAGCTTTTTTTTTAATTATATTTATTTACTTAATGAAATCATTATTTTATTGTTTCTTAAATTTCTTTCATTTGTTGTGCTTTCTTAGAAAATTGGTGAGGTAGCCCCCAGACCTTACCGATTGGAACAAGACCATGATTTATTTGTAAGGATTGAAGAACTGCTCCTCAAAGGTACATCATATTTCTTTCTTCTCCATTTATAAAATTTTTTTTTTATTGCTGTAATTCTTTGTTACACTTGTTGAATCTCTTCTTCACAGGAAATCTTTTGATTTCTGAGAACAACATTGTCAAGAATAATTTTCCTTTTGTGCATTGCAGATATTTATAGTTTTATTTAAGAAAGACTCTCAAATTTAATTATTTTGTAGATAAACATCATCATCATCATCATCATCATTTAACATCCGTTTCCATGCTAGTATGTGTTGGATGGGGTTTTCTTGATGGTTCTTTTCCGGGCCGCCCACTTTTGTGTAAGGGCCTGGTTGTAATCTCAACTTCATTAAATCGGCATTGATAAACTGTGTCTGTGTTTTATGTGGTCTACCTATCCCTCTTTGGCGATCAACCTCGGTAAACCTACAATTACTGATCAGGTTTTCTATGTCCATTCAACCTGTCCAAATTATCTAAGTCTTACTTGACACATGGCGTCTGTTATATTGGCAATACCCAGCCTGTTTCTTAACTCTTTTGATGATTTTTCTATCCCTAAAACTGACATTGCACATCCGCCATACCATTTGCATGTCAGTTCAAGCAATTCTGCTAATATCAACTTCATTAAGTGGCAGGTTTCATTACTATATAGTATAATACTTCTAATGCAAACTGTATATAGCTTTCTTTTTATCCTATGTGAAAATACTCTAGATGTTAGTAGAGATAAATATTTTTCCAACCTGATCTTACATGGGATACTGAATTTGCTTCTGTTCCTCCACCTACACTTAACATGTTACCATGACAGCAAAACTGATCAACAACCTCATATTAGACATTATCAAGCTCAACCTTTGTCTTGATCATTTGCGACTGGTGGGTTCAGGCAAGTTCTACATTTGCAATTCACAACATTGACTAATCTACTGTTCAGTCCACTACATCGCTTATGCACCCAGTGAGCACAATGATTGCAAAAAATGGAGTTTGAACAATTACAGAAAAATATCCTTAGAATCTACAACTCAAACTTATGATTTCAACTTCTAATATATATTTTGACTTACTATTAAGATTATTAAATAAATCTAATTTAATGAAAAGTGAGATTGTAAGTGCAAAGAATTTTCACATTGACTTCTGTAGGCATATTTTGCAGGTCATGTAACATGTCTCTGACCTACTTGTAAAGTTAATCTTTACTGGTACTAAAAAACAAAATAGCACAACATATTCCCTAAACCTTTTGGTCCAGTTAATCTATTTTTGTGAAATTGATACAGGAATTGTTTAGTCATACGAAAGAGGCCAATTGTAGTTGGAATGATGTATGAGGTTTGTCCAGATCATATTCAGCCATTTTGAATATATCAGTTGGAGGAGAGAGAGGTGGGATGGGGTTTTTTTACTGCACATGCCTGAATGCACATCCCACCCTGCTGGGTTAGTATTGAGTGGACCTTGTACATAATGGCTGTTAAATTCACAATGACTGACTGGTTTTTTTTTTTTTTGTTTAGACAAACTTCAGCCCACTCGGCTCTACTGCAATCCAGATTTTAACACTGTGACTTAACTTTTTCTAAAGTTTCTAAATCATTGTTGAAATGTGATCAATAAGATTAAGGAGACCAAGGTGAGGTAGCTAATGCTCATTTAAAAAAAAAAATGGACATTGCAGGCTGTTTTTTAGGATAAGTATGTGACGATCCATGAGAAGTCTAAGGTGCCATTGCTCTAGGAGCACTTCAATTTTGAATAGATAGGGTATTTGAAATAAAAATTGACTTCAACTTTTATATTTTTGTAAAATTTTTAGTTATGATAATGATTTGTTCCAGAATGGCTGAAGTCTAAATTAGTGTAAGAGGAAAGGTGGTTGGAATAAGGATGTTACAGGTGGATTTTTTTCCCCTAAAAGAATAATAGCCCTGACTTGTTTATTTTGAAAATCTAAAGTAATTTTCCCTTTAAATAGCAAGGCAATTTCTGGGTTAATGTTGTAGATATCTCAAATTTAAATTTTGATTCGATGTTTGTCTAAAATTTATTTCTTTACTTCTAATAAATGTTTGGTTTAATTTTACCTTTTAGGCTTCCCAGATCTGGAAAATAAGTTCTGGATTCCATTTTGTGAAAAAGCTATCAACGTGATTTACACATTGTCTGAAAGCCCTGATCATACGTGTGTGGCTTTGGCAAAAGAAGTTGCAAAGAGGTTGGCCAAAATATCAACAGGTAAACAAAGCAGTTTCTAAAGAATTAATGAATTTATTTTTAATTCTGTATTTTTATTCCTTTTAAACGTCATAGTGGATGCTTCATATTTGAGAGAAAAAACTTTCTTACTGGTCAATGCATTCTTTGATTTATTTTTAAATCCTTACGTTTTTCTTAAAAAAAAAAAGAAAATAAATCCCTTATTGTGGCTGAGTGGTAAAGCATATTGGATGTAATTTTTTTTTTAACTACAAAGTGAAACACAGGTTCAGTCCTTGCTAGGGAACACATTTTCTTTACTAAAATTTTCTGACCGACATTTTTTCAAATACGAATTGTCCACTATAATAACGTTTGAAGCAATAAAAATATATATTTACAATCTGATGAACAACCCTCAAAATCTCACACCATTTATTGCAAATATTTTCATCAAAACAGATTTCAAGGCAAACTTGTATATAACAAAAATTTTGATATTTAAATCTGTTGGATAGCGATTTCTACAAGGAAATCATCGCTTCTTCAGTAACGGTGAGACCAAAATTTTTACTCAAATTCAAATGTGTTACAAGATTTTATACTGGCAGAAGTAAAAAAAAAAAAAATCATCCCTAAACAGGAAAATAAAATGGGGTGGGATTAACAATTTTTTAATATGTAAGGAAGCAAGAAGGGGAAAGCAGACATTTTTTTTTTTTTTTTTTTTTTTAATCATATCACCCCGGGTAAGGTGGTAAGGCCACTGGTGTGCAGGGGGCTACGTGAGAGTGAAAAGATTGGAAAAGAGAAAGCTGGAAACCACATCCTAAACAGGGAACAAGGGATGAGCCTCTACACCTGTTCAATAGACGTGGGTGGAGTGTGAACCGGGCGATAGTTCAGTCTATCTACTCCAATTTCTCATATTAGAAGACTTATCCCCGCCCCATACTAGAGCCAAGAGTTTAAAAGTTAAAATTTATCCATGTCAGAGGGATAGAAGGTGTAGAGGGAACAGAAAAGAAAAAAGGGCAAAGGGGTGGTTGACTGGGAAGGAAGATATGAAAAAATCTTTGCTTAGAAACAAAAGAAAACTGTTGACATCAATTTAAAAAAAAACAATTGAAAAATTTACCAAAGAAATTTTAGTTTAAATAATGACTGGGACAATGTTATAGAAAAATTTAGACATACAAATTTAAAAATAAATCTTAAATTTAAAATTAAAAATATTAAATTCAAAGGTAGATCTTGAAAAGAATCTGTTTCTATTAATACAAGTACATACATACATGCGCACACACACACTCGTGCACACAATTTACTTAAAGGATATTTGAAATTTACAAATTAAATTTAATTTTAATTATTTTTAAAATTTAAGAAACTAAATTTATGGCGGCTTAGTTTGAAAGGAATTGAATTAATATATATAATTTATAGGGCTCTGCTAAAAATTAACCAAAATTAATCTTTTTGTTTAAATTAAAATATATATAAAAAGTTAAGGACAGGTAGGAAGAAGTGGTTTTAATCTAATGTTTCACTTGAATAAGCTTCATCAGAGATTTGTTTTTTAAAGACGAATGATTTAAAAAAGTTTTTTTAAAAATTCAAAGTGACGGTATGTTGACTGACGTTTATTTGGTCAGACATGTCGTGTAATAAAGCAATAGATGATAAATTTTTTAGATGTCGAAAAAAACTTAGGCTTGTTTATATGTGTGTGCTACGTGTAATAAAAGCAATAGATGCTTTTTTAAATGTAAGTTTATGTATGCAAAAAATACTGCTTGTGTCAAGTGTATTTAAACTAGATGAATTAAGTGTATTTATGTTGGTAATGTTAGTATGTGTGTGTGAATAACAAAAAATATATTTCTGCTCAAAATTGTTGCAAAATAATTATATATATGATAGAAAAAAGAACAAATAGGAAACTTATCTAAAATGTTAGTATGTTGTGATTTGGAGGGTTGATTCTTATTGGCCACATATGTGTCGTGTGTATTAAAGCAATAAATATTTTTAAATGCATGTGCATGGAATATTTTAGATATTAAGTTTGTGTGTGTGTAAAAAAATTTTGGTTATAACTAAAATATATCTAAAAGGACAATATGAATAAAGTTTAAAGGAAAACTAATCTTAGCTGATGTGTTTCATCCTCTAACAACAAGTGTTTATAAACAAAAGTTTTAATGTTAGTTTTAAGAGACACTTATAAATATTCATCAGATTAGCTAAAATGTCTAGGTAGATTATGAAGGATGCTAAGTGATGTAATTTAATGTTTTTAATAAATGAAAGCGAATAAATGATGAATTTTTTTTATGCACTTAATATTCAGATTATTTTA
>JBBBDQ010000125.1:2900000-2992511 GCA_037127315.1 Ascarosepion bandense | reverse complement strand
GTGGAATTATTTTTTTGGTGTGCGAGGTATGGTGGAATTATTTTTTGGTGTGCGGGGTATGGTGGAATTATTTTTTGGGTGTGCGGGGTATGGTGGAATTATTTTTTGGGTGTGCGGGGTATGGTGGAATTATTTTTTGGGTGTGCGGGTTAAGGTGGAATTATTTTTTGGTGTGCGGGGTATGGTGGAATTATTTTTTGGGTGTGCGGGGTATGGTGGAATTATTTTTTGGGTGTGCGGGGTATGGTGGAATTATTTTTTGGGTGTGTGGGGTACGGTGGAATTATTTTTTGGGTGAGCGGGGTATGGTGGAATTATTTTTTGGGTGTGCGGGGTATGGTGGAATTATTTTTTGGGTGAGAGGGGTATGGTGCAATTATTTTTTTGGGTGTGCGGGGTATGGTGGAATTATTTTTTTGGTGTGCGAGGTATGGTGGAATTATTTTTTGGTGTGCGGGGTATGGTGGAATTATTTTTTGGGTGTGCGGGGTATGGTGGAATTATTTTTTGGGTGTGCGGGGTATGGTGGAATTATTTTTTGGGTGTGCGGGTTAAGGTGGAATTATTTTTTGGGTGAGCGGGGTATGTTGGAATTATTTTTTTGGTGTGCGGTATGGTGGAATTATTTTTTTGGTGTGCGGGGTATGGTGGAATTATTCTTTTGGTGTGCGAGGTATGGTGGAATTATTTTTTGGGTGTGCGGGGTATGGTGGAATTATTTTTTGGGTGAGCTGGGTATGGTGGAATTATTTTTTGGGTGTGCGGGGTATGGTGGAATTATTTTTTTGGTGTGCGGGGTATGGTGGAATTATTTTTTTGGGCGTGCGGGGTATGGTGGAATTATTTTTTTGGTGTGCGGGGTATTGTGGAATTATTTTTTTGGTGTGCGGGGTATGGTGGAATTATTTTTTGGGTGAGCGGGGTATGGTGGAATTATTTTTTTGGTGTGCGGAGTATGGTGGAATTATTTTTTTGGTGTGGTGTGCGGGGTATGGTGGAATTATTTTTTTGGTGTGCGAGGTATGGTGCAATTATTTTTTGGGTGAGCGGGGTATGGTGGAATTATTTTTTTGGTGTGCGGGGTATGGTGGAATTATTTTTTGGGTGAGCGGGGTATGGTGCAATTATTTTTTGGGTGAGCGGGGTATGGTGGAATTATTTTTTTGGCGTGCGGGGTATGGTGGAATTATTTTTTGGGTGTGCGGGGTATGGTGGAATTATTTTTTGGGTGTGCGGGGTATGGTGGAATTATTTTTTGGGTGTGCGGGGTATGGTGCAATTATTTTTTGGGTGTGCGGGGTATGGTGCAATTATTTTTTGGGTGAGCGGGGTATGGTGGAATTATTTTTTTGGTGTGCGGGGTACGGTGGAATTATTTTTTTTGTGTGCGAGGTATGGTGCAATTATTTTTTGGGTGAGCGGGGTATGGTGGAATTATTTTTTTGGGTGTGCGGGGTATGGTGGAATTATTTTTTTGGTGTGCGGGGTGGTATTGGTGGGAATTATTTTTTGGGTGTTACGGGGTATGGTGGAATTATTTTTTGGGTGCTATGGTGGGAATTATTTTTTTGGTGGAATTATTTTTTGGGTGGTTGGGCGGGGTATGGTGGAATTATTTTTTTGGGTGTGCGGGGTATGGTGGAATTATTTTTTTGGGTGTGCGGGGTATGGTGGAATTATTTTTTGGGTGTGCGGGGATATGGTGGAATTATTTTTTGGGTGTGCGGGGTATGGTGGAATTATTTTTTGGGTGTGCGGGATATGGTGGAATTATTTTTTGGGTGTGCGGGGTATGGCGGGTATGGTGGAATTATTTTTTGGGTGTGTATGGGGTGGTTATTTTTTGGGGTTATGGTGTAATTATTTTTTGGTTGTGCGGGGTATGGTGGAATTATTTTTTGGGTGGGCGGGGTATGGTGGAATTATTTTTTTGGTGTGCGGGGTATGGTGGAATTATTTTTTGGGTGGGCGGGGTATGGTGGAATTATTTTTTGGTTGTGCGGGGTATGGTGCTTTACTACTAAAAGTCTTACTAATTAACCGAAAGCTGAGAGAGGAGCGGTAGATTCATACTTTTGCAAGTGCATTTGCACTTATTGTAAACATAAAGAACACAACAGGAATTGGAACTCGGCTCTCTGATTAACAAATCCATTATCCATTAAATCACCCTCACATCCAAGTTTACAGCACCTGTTATTTCTAAGCGTCACCCATTTAGATACTGACCAGGCGCAATGCTACTTACCTTTGCTGATCACATTGGACCTGGTATTCCAACGTGATGTGGAAAGCCCGCCGAAGCTCAGGATGTTGCCCTAGATATCTTAGTCGTTCGGTAGGGTTTGGCATACTGGATTTCATCACAAGCTCAAAGGCCGCAGTATCTCTGACAAATATTTGGCCTAATCCAATCGTTCCCAACAAATCGGGTAATGACAGTCGTGTTGAATGGATACGGTTCTTGTTCCTTTAATATTAATGCAAGGTTCGCTCAAGGCATTATCCTCGAACCTACAAATTTTCTGGTTTTCACCGACCACTTTCATTTTTTAACTAGGTAACTTTACAGATGACACAACTATTTATTCCTGTTTGATTTGGTTTTGTTTCATTTTTCGGAATATCATTCTCAATGGGTTATTTAATGCCGACAAGATATTTACAATAGGTTTGCATGCATAGAATTTGAAACAATCCTCCACATATGCAAATCTACAATCCGTCGTGCATTGAATACTGCTGCTATATCTAGTCGATGCTCTTGCTATCCACCTAGGTGTCCTTGTCAAAACCCAACGGAGAATCTGTAATGTGATTGATCCCGACTTAGCATCCGCAGTGCATTGAATACTGTTGCCCTATCTGATCAGGTGCACCTGCTATCCACCTAGGTGTCCTTGTCAAAATCCAACGGAGAATCTGTAATGTGATTGATCCCGACCTAGGATCCACCGTGCATTGAATACAGCTGCCATATCTGATCGGGTTCTCCTTCTATCCACCTAAGTGTCCTTGACAAAATCCAACGGAGAATCTGTAATGTGATCGATCCCGACCTAGCATCCGCCGTGCATTGAATACTGCTGCCATATCTAGTCGATGCTCTTGCTATCCATCTAGGTGTCCTTGACAAAATCCAACAAAAAATCTGTAACGTGATCGATCCCGACTTCGCATCGAGGATACAGTCGCTTTCTCACCGACGCAGTGTGGTTTCCTTGTGTCTCTTGTGCAAAAAATTTCACAGCTTAGCTCACTGGTGCCCCCTACATATGCATTTACTCGAGCCACAAGATTAGCAACTAGGTCCCACCATTTTACATTCATTGCATTCACTTACGCGCAAATACCCTTTGGAAAGGTATTAATCCATTTCTTCCTTTCAGTTATGGTTTAAATAACAGGACAGATTGGGTTCTATAGCCTTGGCTGACAACCAGTCTACCGCAGAAAGCAATGACAACCTACTGCTGGATAATCTTCTGCCCAGTCAGTCATGTCTCTTTCGAGACTAATACTAATTAATAATACTAATTAATAATACTAATCTTTCGAGACATGATCGCCCAAGCGTGTTTCACGTATGGCACTTTACTGACTGACTGAATATAATAGTTGGAATAATGATTAAGGCTTCTACTGGTCATAAAGTGGGGGATCAGTTTATTACTTCATAACAATAGGAAAACGATCCCCCATTAATTACTACATAATAATATAATACATTTCTTTCCCCTCTAGCTATGAGTCAAATAACAGGACAGATTGGGTTCTATAGCCTTGGTCGGCAACCAGTCTACCGCAGAAAGCAACGGCAACCTACTGCTGGATAATCTTCTGCCCAGTCAGTCATGTCTCTTTCGAGACATGATCGCCTAAGCGTGTATCACGTATGGCACTTGACTGACTTTTGCGGATAACCATGCATTCTTAGTCCTTTCTTCTCACTTTCCTTCATTATATTCTCTAGGAGATTTTGTAGTTTGTTTTCCGCGTCTGCTATCAACAATGTTTCATCTGCATATCTTATGTAGTTACGATTGTGACCACTAACAACACTGGTCAACAAATAAAAGCAAAAAAAAAACAAAAAAAAAGAAAGAAAAAAAACAAACAAAAAAAAACAAACAAACAAAATCAAAACTTTTTAACAATAAGAGCCTAAGACTTTAAAAATAACACGATTGAATATGCCAAGACTAACAAGTATTTTCATCAAATCATTGAATAAATTAACAGCAGAAATAAAACATTATTGAACATAAGAACTATGGATAGTTCTATGAGCTTCGTGCCCTCTGCTAACGGGTATTTTTCATTGAGCCTAGAAACCAACGGTTCTGCAGATCCTTTGCTTGGATTTAAGTCTCAAACCAAGTCATTCAGCTCATTTTGGTTAAACGATTCTGGCATGGTTTCGGGGATATAGTCAGGGTCATTTTCGCTCTGTTTCGTATTTACGTCAGCATCAGATTCAAAAAATTTCAAGAATTTTACGTGAAAATCTGGGATTAGCAATTTTATAGTGGTTACTAATACTATTTATTTTGGTGGTAAATTGGAAAAATTAGGTATTTCTGTTTTTCTCCTTACTTTTCCTTGTTACCTTCTGTAGGAGGTCCTGTATTTTCTTTTCCGTGTCTGTTATCAGCATTGTATCACCTGCCTATTGTTCAAATTGTGACCATCAAATTAGCTAAAAAACATGTTTTGTTTCTTAGCAATCATGTTGACCAATGTTATTGCTTTTTGCAGTCTTTTCAAAACGATTTTAAAGCTTCTTCTTTGTCAAAAACCTTTTTCAACAAAACCTGCGGAATTTTACTCAAAAGATCTCGAAATGCTACCCGTTAAGTTCTAATAAAAATGGCATTGAATAAAATATAATTGATGAACAAAAATAAAAATTCCGGTGCGTATCGTCTGCTTTCATGGAATATGAATGGAAGGAGAAATAAAAAGAGAGAAAGAATGAAAGAAAGAAAAAAGAAAGAAAAAAAAGAAGATAAAAGACAGAGGAAGATATAAGGTCTTGTATAGACAAGGATTAACAATATTTGACACAAGATTATAAATATTGGTCGCATAGTCAGGCCGAAACGTAGTGATTTTAGAGCGATCAACGATTAGTTTACTTCACAGTGAAACGCTTATTCAGTAACTTTAATTAAGAGTTCTGGATTGCTATGTGATATCATCATTAATTTGGAGCATCTAGCATAGACAGAACGCATAATAATATTAATAGAATGAAAGACCGATTCGATACACATTTTTTTCACAGAGGAATTCTCGAAATTTTAGCTTCTAGACAAAGTTAAATAACTCTACTTAAAGATAATCAGAGTTGTTTCCCTTGCAATGTTTATCAGCTTTATAATGGATACACTGCAGTTCTTTCTTTTTTATAGGCGGGATGTGCGTTGTGGTACAGTGGATATCGGCTCGGAACGAGAAACCGGGGAGCCGAGTTCGAATTCCAGCTGAATCCATTTTATTCACTTGCGCGGAAACACCCTTCGGAAAGGTGTTAATCCGTCTCTTCGTTCCAGTTATGGGTCAAATAGCAGGACAGATTGGGTTCTATAGCCTTGGTCGGCAACCGGTCTACCGCAGAAAGCAATGGCAACCTACTGCGGGATAATCTTCTGCCCAGTCAGTCATGTCTCTTTCGAGACATGATCGCCCAAGCGTGTATCACGTATGGCACTTAACTGACTGACTTCTGCGTGGTGCAATGGTTAGCAAGCTCGTCTCACTAGAATCATAATAGTTGGGTTGTGAGTTCGATCCTTACTGGGAACCCCCTACATTTGGCCGTTTGTCACGTCTCACTTTCCTCTAGGATTTGGCGCAAGGCTGACGGTTTGTTACGGAAAGAGCAAAAACGCTGCCCTCCACACAATTGGGTGTAAAGGAAAACAGTTTTTATTTTATACGCCGTGACTTTTCATGACGTAGGCAATCATGGACCTCTGCTTCTAACCCTATCCCTTGTTGCTCTTGACACTTTTCCTCTTGTTGTCTCTCCCAAACCCTGCTTTGCCACCCACTAGTTCAAGCCCATCAAGTATGTCTTGTGATGCTTTCCCCCTATTTCTCTCTCCCTCTATTCGTCTCGTAATCAAGAACCTCTACTGGCAGCAAACCACCTGCATGCAAACAGGAAACGAATTCAGCAGATAAACAAAAATAGAAAGAAGACAAGGATGTGTCTTTTCACCGGATCTATTCAACTTGTACAGCGAGACTATTCTGAGGACCCTAGAAGTTATGCCAGGATTCGTCATCGGAAGCCACAATTTGAACAACATAAGATACGCAGATGATACGGTGCTGATAGAAAGTTAAAAGAACTACAAATGAAGTCCAAGAAAACCGAATGCATGGTCATCAGCAAGCGGAGGAGCCCAAAATACCAATTACAGGTTGGGGATACTAAAACCAAGCAAGTGCAAAACTTTAAGTACTTGGAAAGTGTTCTAACGGAAGATGCAAAATCCGAAGGCGAATTGGAATGACCAAGGACACTTTCAAGAAACTGAGCAGAGTATTAAGAGACAGGAAAATTTCACTAGAAACAAAGAAGGGAATATTGGATTGCTATGTGATGTCTGTTCTTCAATATGGTTGTGAATGCTGGATAATATCATCAAAGATGAAGGAAAAACCTGACGCAGCTGAAATGTGGTTCTACAGAAGGATGCTGTGGATATCATGGATCGAGCATGTGAGCAATGATGAGGTTTTAGAAAGGATGGAAACGAAAACGAAATTAATACAGAACATCAAGAAAAGACAGCTGAAGTTCTTGGGAGATGTAATGAGGAAAGAAGTTTTGGAGAATCTGATACTCACAGGTTAATTGATATCGGGAAAGAGAGACAGGGGAAAGCAGCGGATAACGTATTTGAAGGGCCTGAGCAGGTGGATGGCAGAGCGGGGTTTGGGTGGGGTAATAGGAGAAATCGTGCTAAGAGCTACCAGGGATAGAGAGACGTGAAAGACCATGATCGCCTACGTCCTGAAGGGACATGGCACATAAAGACAAGGAGACAAGGATGTGTCTTTTCACCGATCTATTCAACTTGTACAGCGAGACTATTCTGAGGACCCTAGAGGTTATGCCAGGATTCGTCATCGGAAGCCACAATTTGAACAACATAAGATACGCAGATGATACGGTGCTGATAGAAAGTTAAAAGAACAACAAATGAAGTCCAAGAAAACCGAATGTATGGTCATCAGCAAACGGAGGAGCCCAAAATGGCAATTACAGGTTGGGGGGATACTAAAACCAAGCAAGTACAAAAAATTAAGTACTTGGGAAGTGTTCCAGCGAAGGACGGAAAGTGAGACACTGATCCAAAGACGCATTCCAGAAGCTGAGCAGAATATTAAGAGAAAATTTTGCTTGAAACAAAGAAGAAAGTACTGGATTGCTATGTGATGTCTCTCCTTCAATATGGCAGTGAATGCTGAACAATATCATCAAAGATGAAGGAAAAACTTGAAACAACCAATATGTGGTTCTACAGAAGCATACTGGATATAAAGTGAGAGATCAATGCCATATTACAATCAATATATAAACTGACCCCTCACTTAGTGGTAACATCAGTTTCTATACATTTATATTCCTGAGATCCAAAAGCACAAGGATACATTTCAGAAGCTGAGTAGAGTATTAAGAGACAAGAAAATTTCGCTTGAAACAAAGAAGAGAGTACTGGATTGCTATGTGATGTCTGTCCTTCAATATAGCAGTGAATGCTGAACAATATCATCAAAGATGAAGGAAAAGCTTGAAGCAACTGAAATGTGGTTCTACAGAAGGATGCTGCAAATATCATGGATCGAGCATGTGAGCAATGATGAGGTTTTAGAAAGGATGGAAACGAAAAGGAAATTAAGAGACTGATGAAGTTTTTGAAACATGTGGAGAGGAAGGAAGGCTTGAAGAATCTGTTACTCTCAGGTCAGATAGAGGGAAAGAGAGACCGGGGAAAGCAGCGGATAATATATTTGAAGGGCCTGAGCAGGTGAATGACAGAACGGGGTTTGGGAAGGGTAACAGGAGAAAGCGTGCTGAGAGCTACCAAGGATAGGAAGACGTGGAAGGCCATGACCACTTATGTCCAGAAAGGACATGGCACATAGAAGAAGAAAAAGAAGAAAGTCAAATAATATGCTTCTATAGTAAAAATAACATATGTCCTCAAATACCTCACGCACAATGTATATATAAAATTGAGTGACTTCCATCCGTCCGTCCGTCCCGCCCTCTAAAATAGCCACAAACTGAGTGACGTAAACCAGATTTTAGGCAGAAATTCAAACATGAAAAAAGTACTGCTGATTTTACTAGGGTGCATAGCATAGTTTAATAAATTTTCATTAATATTTTTTGGAAAAATTAAAAGTTTTATTAGTCAACATACAAAATACTCCCACTATTTTAAATACAATTTAATGATTAAAAAAAAAAGAATTTAATAATTATTTAATAAAAAATCAATATTATTATGCATATCTTTTTAAAAGTTTTTATATATGAAAATCCAATTTCCAGTTCGCCTTGCGTTTGCTAGAACTAAAAAAACGACAAGGCCAAACGCTTCAAAACGTTGGAATTTGGCTTCAGAAATAAAAATTTATGCATGTCCAGTTTTATGTTGCATGCTCCAGAGTAAGAAATCTTAAGAATTTATTCTTCGCCGTTAAAAAAAAAGAAAAAGAAATTTCTTAAAAAATATTATCATGAAATCCTTATAAAATTAAATTGAATTAACGAGATCATTAACCCATGAAGTAGAGTTTTTGACAAAGTATTTTTTCAAGCAAATCATCTTATTCAAATTTCATTGATCGGTTTGCGAAATTGAGTGAAACATTGAGTTTGTAAATCTCGACAAAAATATTCGCGATAACTTCGACAATATTAAATACTGTGAGGATTTGAACTGATGTCAGCGTGTTGCAAATATGTTCTACCAAAAACCAAAAACACTCTGTTTTTGTTGGCTACCACAGAAAGGTTTAACCGAAAGTATGTAGTACATGGTAGGGGTGTTCAATGAACAAACAAAAGGATAGTCTCTTTCGCAATGAACGTTGCGTTCGCCATTGATTTGGCGTAACCAAACTTGATAATTCAAACTGAAACATTGAAGAGGGTTTTGCTCTATCAGTCTCTCTAACCGGGAAGTTCGAGAAAAGAAACTGTTAGTGTAGAAGTGGGTTTACATTTAACTATTTCAACGATATAAGGGTGGGACCTAGATGCAAATCTAGTAGTACGCTTAAATTCACCTGGTCGGGGCAACAGTGAAAAATGCTCGTCAGAGAAGTTGCCAGTAAAATACTTCTTTTTTTATAATCATATCGCCCCAAGCAAGTCATTTTACTGCCACTGTTGAGCAGGGGGGTTACATAGGAGGAAAGTTATTAGAAATAGTGACAGATTATAATGGGTGTCAGGAAGTGGGTAAGAGAAGGGTGACTGTGATCATAAAGTAAGGGCTCAGTTTATCTATTAATTGTAATGTAGAATTGATCCCCCACTTTATATACACATTATAATAATATAATTTTTTTAAAAATAATCATATCGCCCCAAGCAAGACATTTTACTGCCACTGTTGAGCAGGGGGTTACATAGGAGGAATGTTATGAGAAAGGTTACAGGGGCTGTCAGGAAGAGGGTAAGAGAAGGATGAGAATACTGATGGGAGGAGTGGACGGTGAAAGGAGCATGAGAGAGAGAGGATACAGGTTAGTGAGATAGGAGATTATTGACTTAACATTTAAATTCTTGGAAATTGTAGCTGTCAGGAAAACAAGTAAACGAGAGGGAATACCACAGGCAGGAAGTGCGAGAGAAGCTGGTGGAGTAGAATTTTCGTTTACAATTTATTGGTTTCACAGTTAAAGGGTGGGACCCAGTTTCTAATCTTGTGGCTCGAGCAAATTCATATATAGGGGGTACCAGTGAGCTAAGTTAATCGGAGCAGAAGCCATGAAAGTATTTGTAAAAGAGATACAGGGAAGCTACGTTGTGCCGGTGAGAAAGTGACTTTATCTGAGCTGCTAAGTCGTGATCTGTTACATTACAGATTCTCCGTTGGATTTTGTCAAGAACCCCTAGGTGGATAGCAGGGTCACCCGACCAGATATGGCAGCAGTATTCAATGCACGGCGGATGCTAGGTCGGGATCGATCACATTACAGATTCTCCGTTGGATTTTGACAAGGACACCTAGGTGGATAGCAGGAGCACCCGACCAGATATGGCAGCAGTATTCAATGTACGGCGGATGCTAAGTCGGGATCAATCACATTACAGATTCTCCGTTGGATTTTGACAAGGACACCTAGTTGGATAGCAGGTGCACCTGATAAGATAGGGCAACAGTATTCAATGCACGAGCGGATGCTAGGTCGGGATCGATCACATTACAGATTCTCCATTGGATTTTGACAAGGACACCTAGGTGGATAGCAGGGTCACCCGACCAGATATGGCAGCAGTAGAAAAGACAGATGGTACCCACGTCACGTCGAAGAGAAAAGTGACTGAAGTCGTGATAACAAGTTAGGGTCGATTTCATTGCAGATCCATTTTTGGATTTTGTCGAGAACATTGACATGTATAGCAGGTTCAGCCAACCAGATATCGTTTACAATGCACGGATGAATGGTAGATTTATAAATACTTGCGGAACCCGTGGAATTTTCACGGAAGAATAATTATGATTTCCTGGAAAAATTTTACTTTGTCATACTACAAATGATAATAACGTCTTCAAACATAAAGGTATTGGATAATAAAATAACGACAATAGAGTGTTAATTTTATTAAAATATCTATAAAAGTAATGTCCATAGAAGCTACTTTACTGTAATCTTATATTAAGCGACGTATGCACAGACCATAACCAAAATACTGTACGCTATTTTGTGAGAGATTTTGAAAGAGAATTTATTTTATGACTGAAAAATCATGGCCCCTGTGTCCATTGTAAACAGAAAAGACCAACTGAATAATAGCCAAGAGTGTAGAGGCCAGAAATTTCGTTATTAGGTCGCGGGATACGACAACAAATCTACCTATTTTTACTCTATTGTACAGTACACACAGATATACACACACAATTACTGCTATAATCACCAGCTTAAGCTGCTACTGATACGGTAATGCTATAGGTTCTTTCCTCATACACTCTTACTCTTTACTTCCCATTTCTTTTGGCAAAGGTAAGGAAAGGCTGAGGAGTGTAGAGGGGAAGGAAAAGCTCGTATAGAGAGTAAGTGGCGTAACGGACGGAGGAACTAAGTTACTAAGGAAGGAACAAGCAGAATTATTATATGATGAATTCTGACCTTAACGGCGTGTCAAAAGGAGTTCTATTCTCTTGACACCGCTGTTACCTTATGTACGTTTGATTCCCTTGTTTATTGTTTTAAAAAAGCAACAATTAGAATTTTAATAAAAGCTGAACATATGTGTGTGAATTCATAGGTTATGTATTCTTCTTCTTCTGTGTTCCTTCAGGACGTAGGCGATCATGGCTTTCCATGTTTCCCTATCACTAGTGGCTTTTAGCATGCTTTCTCCTGTTACCCCACCCAAATCCCGCTCTGCTATTCAACTGCTCAGATCCTTCAAATATGTTATCCGCTGCTTTCCCCTGCCTCTTTTTTTCCCTCTATCTAACCTGTGAGTATCAGATTCTCCAAGCCTTCCTTCTCCATTAAATGTCACAAGAACTTCAGTTGTCTCTTTCTGATGCTCAGTATTAATTTCCTTTTCGTTTCCCTCCTTTCTAAAACCTCATCATTGCTCAATGGTCGATCCATGATATTTACAGCATCCTTCTGTAAAACCACATTTCATTTGCTTCAAGTTTTTCCTTCATCTTTGATGATGTTGTTCAGCATTCACTGTAATATTGAAGGACAGACATCACATAGCAATCTGTTCTTTGTTTCTAGCGAAATTTTCCTGTCTCTTAATACTCTGCTCAGCTTCTGGAATTCGTCCTTGGCTGTTAGAATTCGCCTTCGGACCTCAGTATCGCACTTTCAGTCTTCCGTTAGAACGCTTCCCAAGTACTTGAATTTGTTTGTACTTTTTTTTTTAATCATTTCACCACGAGCAAGGCGGAAACGCCACTGATGTGCAGAGGGTTACATAAATGTAAAAAGATTAATTAGAAAAGAGTGAGGAGTACAAACTAGTTAGAAAGGAACAATAGCAAGCTGAGAAAGCAGGTGCGATGACAGATACATAGGTGGAGAGAAAGTGAAGATTATACAGGGGAGGGGAGAGCGCTAGAGGCCAGTGGTTAGTAGATGAGTATTGACTTTGCATTTAAATTTCGGGAGGTTGTAGCCGTCAGGAAAGCAAGAATACGGAAGCGAGTTCCACAGGCGGGAAGTGCGAGAGAAGAAGCTGCAGGAGTAGAATTGTCATTAGCATTTGGCTAACCTGACTGTGAATGGGTGGGACCCAGTTGCCAGTCTGGTTGCACGAGTAAACACCTGTTGAGGAGGCATCAGTGACTTAAGCTCATCCGAGCAGAAGCCATGAAAGTATTTATAGAAGAGACAGAGGGAGGCCACATTTCGACGATGGGGAAGTGGTTGCAGTCGAGTCGCCAGATCAGTACCTATCACATTACAGACTCTCCTTTGGAGCTTGTCAAGAACACTGAGGAGAACGGCAGGGGCACCTGACCATCAATGGCAGCAGTACTCCATGCACGGACGGATGGTACTTGCTTGATTTTAGTATCCCCAACATGTAATTGGTATTTTGGGCTCGTCCGTTTGCTGATGATCATACATTTGATTTTCTTGGAGTTTATTTGTAGTCCTTTCTTTTGGCTTTCTTCGTCTACCTTTTTTAGATGGCCTTGTAGTTTTCTTTCCGTGTCAGCTATCAACACTGTATCATCTGCGTATCTTATATTGTTCAGATTGTGACCACCAATGACGAATCCTGGCATAACTTCTATTTACATTGTTCGGACTATTGTCGTCGTCTTTATTGTCATGTTTACGATCTTTCGGCCGTTGTACGCTCCGACCTTCTTCAAGTGTAAGGAATTCCGAACTAAACCCTTTATTTCGATCGCTAGGATATATCAATCTCATTCCATGTGCGATGTCACTTCCGGTAGCCATGACCCTTTAACTTAATTTTCTAAGTTATTTGTTCATCACTGCATATGTTATTGAACTCATAACTCTTTGGGTCAAGAACTAACCAACGTCTATATCCACTCAGCCATGTGTCCTCATAGTTACAGCAGGAAGTGACACCATATATTGAATCAGAAATAAAGGGTTCGGCTCGAAATCCCTAGAAACTGAAGAAGAGCAGAGAGTACAACGGCCGAAACGTCGTAAACATGACAATAAAGATGGAGACAATAGTCCGAACAATGTAAATAATACTAACTCATCTCAGAAGTATAGACAAATACTGAAGAATCATTTTATATTTAAGCTATTATAAAAATATGCGAATCACCTAGAATGAAAATTTTCCATTTTACAAATAATTAAATATGTAAAAAATGATTATAAACTCATCTCAGAAGTATAGACAAATACTGAAGAATAATTTTGTATTTGAAATTAAAAAAAATATGCGAATCAACCAGAATGAAATATTTATTTTCCATTTTACAAAGAATTAAATACGAAAAAAATGTTTTTTTTACAAAAAAATTTCTGTCAAAAGACAATTAAAAAAAACTTCTGATTATAGATTTTTAAAAATTGCATTATCCAGGTTTTTCTTCCATTTGCATCCGTTACATAATTTTTTCAAAAAACGCCGAGAACATTTTTTCCTCAGAAACTAAACATTCTTTAAATTTTAGATTTTAGTCAAAACTACAAACGCATTGAGTCCGTGTCTCACACTTCATTGGGTTGACAAAGTTTTCTTTATGTACAATTACCGAAGATTTTTGGAGATTCAAATATCGTGTCCACATAACGACTTCATTACAATTTGAAGTGGACTAAGGCTATCCTATCGTTAATGTTAAATGTCTGGTTCTTTGTGTATGTTGAAGCTATAGGGAGATTTTGCTCTTGTTTTATTTCGTTTTGGGGCCCGAAAAAGTAATCTGGGAATTCACTCCCGGGTGTGATTCCAGCCTTTCCATTGGCCGAAAAACATTTCGTATCGAGGTGTGAAATTTCTCAAGTTTTGTGTGTGTTAAGCAAAGGTTTTGTAAATTCGAGAAAATTCGTTTATTTGTAACAAAATCAATAAGTCAGGTCAGTGCTTAGCATTTGAATTTTTAAATATAGAACTTGTTTTGTTTACTATAATGTGGCCTTTTGGTGATACCAACCGAGCAAAAACGATGAACCGGATGTTTGCACTTTAACGACCAGAAAGCAAATGACCAAAATTCGTCGGTGCGCCGCCGGCTCCGCGCAGATGTTTCGGTTGAAAAATAAAAATTAAATATTAAATTTCCAGTTCGT
Source organism: Ascarosepion bandense (assembly GCA_037127315.1). Lineage (NCBI taxonomy): Eukaryota > Metazoa > Mollusca > Cephalopoda > Sepiida > Sepiidae > Ascarosepion > Ascarosepion bandense. The sequence goes on along the minus strand of JBBBDQ010000125.1, from coordinate 2,977,997 downwards.
GAGCCTACGCAAATTTTATTTATCGGTCAATGGGAAGCCCAGAATCAAATACGCATATGAATTCTCAAATGATCACCTGTGATCCAAAAAGTCGAAATAAAAAGCCGAGACAGAAATCATCGACAGACAGACCGACGGAGACAGTCGAGAGTAATTAGTATCTCCCTTGACCAAGTCAAGTGGCTTACTATGCTCGTCGCCTTCACCTCTCCTTACCTTCTTCCCTGTCTCAAAACTACTTACTGACCTAAGGAGCAAATACATCAAAGACATTCCTTATTTACAACGTCCCTAAGCATTTAATTCTCTTTTCAGCATTTTATTGCTATGAACATTTTAACATCCGTTGGACCTATACTTCAAGTATTACTTTAATTGCAAAAACGTTAATTGATATGTGTATATATAAAATGTTATTTTTCAACTCAATTTGCTTTTCTTGGTTTATACACTGAGGGTTGGGGGAAAGAAACCAAGGACCAACAAACATGTAACCTTTCTTTATGACTTATAGTGGGCTATCTACAACAAGGCCAAATTCCGTCAGTCTTCAACAATACACAACTACCCTTCACTAGAACGGACTCTCCACTATAAACTATGGATAACCCGCTATAGCCTATTTAAACATCGCTGGAGGGCGTTTTCAGTCATTGGGTTTTGTTGCTTTATTTTCGATGTTATATTTTCTGGACATTTTACTCTCAAAGGTCTTAGGCCTATTATTTCTCATTTATCAAAAAGTGTTTTCTCGGCGTGTCGACATCCAAATGATTGTTACTCTCAGAAATCCTTTTAGAAGGCTAAAAATAGTCAAAAAAAATTACAACATAATACAGCAGAAAGTAAATAATCTCAAATGTTCGTTTTAAATTCTTAATGTTTTTATATATGACTCATTTTTTTAAATAAATGAAAGACAGAAAAAAAAAACTTCTGACGCTTCCACTTTTTTTTATTAGTCGTTGACTGATTATCTCCCTTTCCTTTTCATTTTTTTTTTTTTTTTTTTGGTGATGACACGTAACTTTGTAATACCATCGCTTAGTCCGTGCTTTGTAAATACTGAACGACTCAGACCGCCATGATGGTTGGTTCTTGCCTAGGAATTTGATAACCTCTGACCACTTTTTGTTTATAAATTCTGGCGGAAATCCATTTTCAACTTTGATATTGTATTTCCATTCTTTACTTTGATTATTTAAAAGTGGTTCTTGGCCTTCATTATTTTTTTTTAACATTAACCAAGAATTATTTTCTATCTTTAAGAAGTGCTCCATTGTCAACTATAAAGCTTGTTGGGATACACTGAGGGTTGAGGGAAAGAAACCAAGGACTAACAAACATGTAACTTCTTCGACTTGTCAATTGATTATACATTGATTATAAACAATCACAACTTTCACAAAATAATAATAATAATAATAATAATTTTATGGAACTTTACAATACACACAGACAAAGCTAATCACCCAGACACCGGGGATCAAAGACTACAAAAATAGAATGTGTTTTCTTATTGACATGGCGGTTTCTGAAGATTGTAATCTTTGAAGATTTTTCAAAACAATTATCAAAATACAAGAATCTTGAAGTGGAAATCTAAAAATAAATGTGGCACATGAGAAAATCAGTCATTCTACTTGTTGAAACCTTTGGTTTGCTTGGAAACGGTTCCAACAGACTTACTGACGTGGTCTCTAGTTGCTGATGTCTTAAAAAAATATAAAATGTTCTCCCAAAAAGATTATTATTATTATGTAATTTTTCATTATAATTCGATTTCTGCTATGGTCGCACTACCTACTAAGTCTACGAAAAGACTTAAGGCAGGCCGTATTGTGTTGTTATTGCTTCATTTCATATTTTTTCATATCACTCTAACATCTCCAGCGTTACATAGACAAAGTTCTCCTTAGTGTGTGAGCTGTATTTAACAAGATAATTTTTTGTATATCTCTTAAGCTGAGGTTTCCAGGAATTTTTTCAATCTGTTTTTTGTCCCATTTTTTATCATGCCAAGTGCACCCACTATCACTGGTACGATTCTTGTTTTCAATTTCCACATTTTTTCTATTTCAATTTCCAGGTCTTTATATTTTGACAGTTTTTCGAATTCCTTGGTTGCTATGTTACAATCCGCTGGACAAGCCATATCAATTAATAGGCAAGTTTTTTCTTTTTGGTTTTTAACAATAATGTTCGGCCTATTTGCTTCAATTTTTCTGTCTGTGTAGATGGTGTAATCCCATAGATGGTGACATCTTCTATTTCTGTAACCGGTGCTGGGTGATGTTCATACCAGTGTTTGTTTACAAATTTTCCATAGTGTTTGCACATTGTCCAGTGTAAATATTGCCCCACTCTATTGTGACGGTTTTTTATATTCATTTGGGGCAAGTACAGAACAGCCTGAGATTAGATGGTCTATTGTTTTTTGGTATTTATCACACAACCTGTATTTTGGATCCACATTATTATTATTATTATTATTATTATTAGGACAGCTAATTTACTCTTGTTCTGACTGTGTAAGAAATCTTTTGATAGTGTGCAACACATTTTCAGTGGCTGCACTCTGCAGGTACAAACAGACGCTTGCCAAAGTAACCCTGAGAACACATACTTACTTTCTGTCGGCGAAAGCCTTTGCAAGTAAAAAAAAAAAAATGAAGCATATGTCTCATGGAGCCTTACCCCCAGACTGATATATTGCCCGGCACCTTGAGACGTCCTCAAAAGAAAAAGTCCCGAGAAGGATTGAGCAATTTTCTTACGGTATTGCGGTTAAACCGGTTAGTTCCAGTGACTTGAAGCAAATAGTTGAGAGTTCAATACCTGGCTACAGCAGTGATGAACAAATAATTTTGAGAGTTGATTTAAAGGGAGATAACTACATGACATCCGGAAGTGGCACCGCACATGGGATGAGAATGATATACCCCAGTGATCGAAATAAATGGTTCGGTTCAAACTCCTAGCACCTGAAGAAGACGGGAGCGTACAACGGCCAAAACGTCGTAAATATGGCAATAAAGATCAGGACAACAGTCCAAACAGCGTAAATAATGTAAACACCTTTCAATTCTGAGCCTACCTGGTTCATTAACATGTCGGGAGATTCCTCTCTCATTTTAATGCATACATATTTAATTCTTTCTTTAAGTTCGTCAAAATTTCTTGGGCACGTCTGATAAACAACTGATTTCAAATAGACCCACAGAGAGACAAAAATCCAAGTATGTGAGATCTGGGGATGTAAATCGATCCATTAAACTCTATAGTAGGCTACTTTTGCTTCTCTTTCTCTCTCTCTCTCTCTCTCTCTCTCTCTCTATATATATATATATATATATATATATATATATATAGTCATCTGCAGACAGATCTGTTTCGCTGTATCACAGCTCATCAGTACGGTTAGACTTCGATTGCTTTTTAACCCAGGATTGAAACCCGACCGAATTGGCGTCAGTCGGCGATTCTGTTAAATTAATCGAAACTACCAAATACGTGTATCCAAAAAAAAAAAAAAAAAAAATAACGATTGAAGCAAAAAAAGGAATTATATATATATATATATATATATATATATATATATACATATATATATATACTGCTTCAATCGTTATTTTTATATATATAAATATATATATATATATATATAATTATATATATATATAATATAATTATATATATATATATATATATATATATATATATATATTTTTATTATTTTTATATATATATATATATATATATATATAATGTAAAATATTGAATTTACTATATATATATATGTGCGGTGTAGATATTGAAAAATCCTGTACAGAATACATATATATATATATATAGTCATCCGCAGACAGATCTGTTTCGCTGTATCACAGCTCATCAGTACGGTTAGACTTATTTGCTTTTAACCCAGGATTGAATTTGCGTCAGTCGGCGATTAAACCTAGTGAACCAACAAACCTACCAAGGTTTCACTCAAATGGATTTTCAGGGAACTTTGGCTGAAGATCTGTTTAGGTGACACCTTGGTAGGTTTGTTGGCTCACTAGGTTTAATATATATATATATATATATATTTTTTTTTTTTGCGTATATATATATATATATATATATATATACGCAAAAAAGTCTACCTCCTTCTACCAAGCGCCCATAGCTCATAGTTAGAATCGCCGACTGACGCCAATTCGGTCGGGTTTCAATCCTGGTTAAAAGGCGATCGGCTGTCTAACCGTACTGATGATCTGTGATACAGCGAAACAGATCTGTCTGCAGGTAACTATATATATCTATATATATAAATTTGCAATACAGTTAAAAATTAAAGATACACTGCGACACGGAAATTTATATGTTTCGAGAGTTCTATCTCATCATCAGGCAATGTCAGATATTAGTTGTAAAAATGATTTTAATTTGAATACAAGAAACAATACGTTTGCTATTTATAGGTGTGGGAAGACATTAAAATTTATGTGTGTGTTCCACTTAACTAATCAGAATAGAGATTCACTTTAAAATTTGACAACTAGTTTCTATTATTAGGGAATACATGTTTTCTTCCTTCATCCTTAAAGGTCAAAGTGTCAACCTAATTTCATCCAAATTTTATTTTTAGTTTTTATTTTTATTACTCCTCTCTAGATTCTGTTACCTTTGCTTGGGTTCTTTTTACCTGGATATATATATATATATAAGCATGGCCGTATCTGATTACTGGACACATCGGGCACGAGTCCGGGCCGATCCGTGCAATCATGGTGAAAATCCGGGCAAGGAAAAATGTGTTCTTCAGAAATCAAACTAAACAATTCACGAAGAAAGAAAGAAAGAAAGTGTTATGTCGTGAGTAAGAATAAATAACTCAACAACAGGAATAGGTTAATTGTTGTATTCCGTGAAAATAGTATTTACAAAGGTTATTAGTATCCAATACAAGAATAAGGGCTAATCGTCTCAACCGTCGTAAGACGTAGTATGAGCAATGGGTACTTCCGGGTCGTCACCGGAAGTCTACGACTGACTTGTCGATCGGCTGCTTGGCACACTCTATATTTAGTTGTCCCTCCCAGTAAGGGCAACATGTGACACATGGTCAGTTATAACTGGGATTTCCGGGCTATATGGCCCGGCCAAAAAATGTCTGTCTATTTTTGCCCAGTCGTGCCTCCACCCCTCGGCGAAAACACGACTGGGTTATAGCTCTCTGCTCGGAAGCAGAGAGAGCCCTCTACCCGAAGGCAGAGAGCCGACAGTGTCGTCGAGAGTACGGCTGCTCGGCACACTCTACTGCGTAGATGCCACCATTACTTTACATAGTAATGGAATAGTCCATTATAGCCGAATAGGCGCGGGCGTCCCAACAGAAAGAAAGAAAGAAAAACGAAGAAAACATCCGAATGAACGCCGTAAAAATCTGTTTCTTTATTAATTTTGGGAGAAAAGACTGGTTATACTCAGAAAGTCCGAACCCGATTTCCTGCTTTCGTTCACGTTCTGTGCTTAATTTCCATTGAAATAGCCGAAAAAATCCGCAAAAATCATAGTTTCTGGAAACGGATGACACTGATGACGTCATCACATTGTCAACTAATAAATCCGGGCAACTTCCTCTGTGCCCGGTGTTTTTTTTTTTTAGCATTAGCTACTGCCCTGGATATAAGTGAGTAATGGTTCATAAATTATTGCCCGATGTAATATAACAGATCTATGAGGTATGTATTAATAAATATACATGTTTTCCTCAACGGTAGCACAACACAGAGTTAAATGCACTGCGCAAACTTTAGGTGCTGCATAGAGACTGATTGTTACATATTTTAAATTTAGTTAATTATATCTGGTTAACACAATAATGACGCTGTCCAAAGATTTATGGGCAGAAGGCCGAAGGTAAGGAACAAGCCGAAACAAGCGAGACAAGCCTGCTAAACATTACACGACATCGAAGTACCTTTCAACCTACGTCGAGTTTCTAATCAAGGATAGTTAATATCTACCAAAACCTATTCATTATCCATTTTTCTATTTTCCTCTGTTCCTTCATTCTATCTATCTATCTATCTATCTATCTATCTATCTATCTATCTATCTATCTATCTATCTCAATGTGTTCATTTTCTATCTATCTATCTATCTATCTATCTATCTATCTATCTATCTATCTATCTATCTATCTATCTCAGACTGTTCATTATCTATCTATCTATCTATCTATCTATCTATCTATCTATCTATCTATCTATCTGGTCAATCCGACGTGCTGTACTGGTTAGCAAGCTTGTCTCACTAGAACCTATTACAACTGAGTAGTGAGTTCGATCCTCACTGGGTACCCAATATCATAGGCCTTGTGACACATCTAAGCGGCGCTTATTAAATCTATCTATCTATCTATCTATCTATCTATCTATCTCAGTCTCTTCAACGTTTTTCTGTAGTGATTTACCAAGCTTAGCTTAGATATAGCACAAGACCGATAGTATGGGCACCCAGTGAGGATGGAAATTCTTTTTTCAGTTTTAATTGATCTAGCATGACTCACTTACTGACCATTGCACCAGGTCGAGGTGTCCTAAGTGATTTTCTAAGCATACCACATAACTGAAAGTATGGGGCACTCAGTGAGGATCAAACTTACTATTCATTTTCAATTAATGAGGAAGTAGATAAGATCCGTTAAAATATATATATTAATGGATGAGCTAGATGGCTAGCTAGCTAGAAAGACGCGAGAGGGGAGAGCAAGGGGAAGACCGATGAAACAAAACAAAAGAACGGAAAGAACGATATCCGTTTTTCCTTGAGTTGACGAACGCATAAATAAGGGATTGTCTACGTTTCGTCGCCGTGTGTGGCTTCCCGTACAAAATTACGTCTTTTTCGGCAACCAATGGCAGATCTTCACCGCCAGGACATGCATGAGGGCTTACAGCTCTCCTGTTAGCGGGTCAGACACACACAACTTTCCTTCTCCACCTCTCTCTCTCTCTCTCTCTCTCTCTCTCTCTCTCTCTCACTCACTCACATATATATGAGACAGAAAGACAGAGAGCTATGCGCAGACATCCTCATCGCATGATTTATTCGTATAACTATTTAACTATGATGACGACACTCATGGTCCTGATTGTGATATTGCTCGAAATATCGGAAAACGTTGTAAATAAATGGGTTACGCTGTAATCATGTTGAAAGCCCAGGTTCTAATCAGATCACCGAGGATAAGCGGCATTTGATCTGATTAGTACTTTGAGATATCTATCTATCTATCTATCTATCTATCTATCTATCTATCTATCTATCTATCTATCTATCTATCTCAGTCTGTTCATTATCTATCTATCTATCTATCTATCTATCTATCTATCTATTTTTCTATCTATCTATCTATCTATCTATCTATCTATCTATCTATCTATCTCAATGTGTTCATTATCTATCTATCTATCTATCTATCTATCTATCTATCTATCTATCTATCTATCTCAATGTGTTCATTTTCTATCTATCTATCTATCTATCTATCTATCTATCTATCTATCTATCTGAATGTGTTCATTATGTATGTATGTATGTATGTATGTATGTATGTATGTATGTATCTATCTATCTATCTATCTTAATATGTTCATTATCTATCTATCTATCTATCTATCTATCTATCTATCTATCTAAATGTGTTCATTTTCTATCTATCTATCTATCTATCTATCTATCTATCTATCTATCTATCTATCTATCTATCTATCTATCTATCTGAATGCGTTCATTATCTATCTATCTATCTATCTATCTATCTATCTATCTATCTATCTCAATGTGTTCATTATCTATCTATCTATCTATCTATCTATCTATGTGAGCATGACGATAAAGTACATCCGGCAGCAAAGCCTCTGATCAGGAGATTGGAGGTGTAACCTCTTCTTTATCGCTGTTGTTCCCAACTTCACTGAGATTCTGGTTTGTTGGGCCTATTAGGGCTCCGGGTATGAGCAAACTGTGATCCCCTCAAAAAAGAAATGTTTTTATAAACGTTTCACGCGAAGCAAGACAATATTGATACCGGTGCAAACTGATGCGCAAGAATTTACATGAGAGGAGAGCGAAAAAAAAAATGAAGAATAACAAAATACAGGGCATGTTGGAAAATGGTTCAAAGAAAGACGGTAGTTTATGTTTCACTTAAACTCTTGGAGACTGTAGCTATCAGAGAAGCAAGTATACACAAGGGAGTTCCACAGATAGGAAAATAAACTGTTAGAACTAGTGTTACATTTGACTATTTTGACTGTAAATGGGTAGGACCTAGTTGCCAGTCTCGTAGCTAGAGTAAATTCATGCAGAATGGGGCACCAGGGAGATAAAATAATGTTTGTAGAAAAGACAGAGGAAAGCCACGGTGAGAAAGTGACTGAAGTTGTGTAGCCAAATTTAGATCGGTTTCATTGCAGATCCTTCTTGGGATATTATCTAGAACCTCGAGATGAATAGCAGATGAACCCGACCAGATATGGCAACAGTATTCAATGCACAGACAAATGATAGTTTTGTATATGTGGAAGATGGATTCTGACGAGAAAGACCTCCTTGTCTGACACAGTGACCCGACCTTTCTCTCAGTAGATGTAGCTATTGATTCAATATAGTCATTTCACTTGTGATCAGCTGAGTAAGTCCGAGGAGGCGCAGTGTATTACTTTCTGAGAAACTAGCATGATCCATACTGATGAAAGGTAAGAGAGTTTTTCTATGGTAGTTAAGGGAGAGCAGCTTCGCTTTAGAAGCATTAAAATTTACGAGCCATTTCTTATCCCATTCCGCCACAGATTGGAGGTCCTTTTCAAGAGCAGAAGCGAGGCTTATTTTGTCATCCCTGGCAGAATTCTTACTGAGACGGGAGTAAATGGTGGTGTCGTCAGCGTAGATGCATACATGGGAACTGATTACACCAGGAAGATCGTTGATGAAGATCAGGAAAAGCGTAGGACCTAGAATAGAGCCTTGAGGGACACCTCCACTCGTACGATAGCATCTGGAAGCATACGACCTTCATTACGCTATTTGATAGGAAGGATAAGATTAAATCGAACAATCGTCCATTTACACCATAACCCTGTAGGTTGCATAGAAGGTCAGCATGCCAAACCCTGTAAAATGCTTTCGAGATATCTAGGGAAACAGTTTGGCCGATCTTGTCGTGAGCCTGGTATTTATATTTCGCGATGGTCGTTAGCATATCAACGGTAGACCTGGCAAAGCGGAAGCCATACTGTTTGTCAAAGAATAGATGATGAACAACCTCAGCATTGATATAGACTCGAACACTTTTCAAAAAATCGGTAAGAGGCTGACAGGGCGTTAATTAGAGGGGGTCAAATTATTCTCCAGAGTTTGTTAAGACAGGAACTACAGAGGAAGTCTTCCAATAAGCAGGTAAGGAAGAATCAGCGAGGCAATAGTTGTAAAGTTTAGAGAGGACAGGTGAGGGTTCAGGAGCACATTTCTTTTGGACGACGACTGGAATTCTATCACTTCCGCTTGCCTTATGAAGGCCAAGCTTATAAATTATGTTAAAGACCAGAGAGGGGGGTTATGCATGCGTCACTCAGTTGAGCCTCAGTTCTAGGTGCGAAGTCGGGTGTGGTAACTCCAGACGAATTAAATGTGGTGTTGGAGGAACAATTACGGGCAAAGCACTCAAACTTGACCCTTGTGACTGTGAGGAACTCAGATCTATTGAAAAAATGGTATCAAGGTTTTGCTGTTGTTTAATACACTTTTGGAGAGCCGACAGTAGTCTTTGGAGCAAAACCTTCAGGATGATATATGCTGTACCGTTCTATAGCTTAAGATCGCTTGCATTTATTACGAGCGGAGACAACTGAGTTTGAGTTTTGTTTAACGGTATATCAACCTCTGTGGGTTATTTAATGCCTAAAAGGTGGCGTTTTAAATTTTTTTAATGTTGAGTTATACTGAGATGGTTGATTTAGTCAGATTTTAATGAAAGTTTTTTGTTTTTATTTCTTATTTTAGAAAACTGAGAATGTCTTCGGGTTTTGTATTCAAAAATGTTTTGCTGAGAATTTTTTCTTTCAAAAATCTGTTATGGTAATAATTTCTTTCTTCAAAAATGTATTGTTGGTAATATTTTTCCTTAAAAATGTGTATTTTTTTTATAAATGTCTATTTTTATGTATATATTTGTATATAAGTGTATTTTTATATTTTCATAGTGTTTTGACCCTAGTTTGAGTGTTAACTATTTGCCCATAGCTGGGACCCTAACAGGTGCTACCACTCCGGATCAGGATAGACCTGAGAACAGCAGCAATTAAAAGGTGGTTTCATTCTCCTCACAAACTTCCATTCAGAGGCTTTGCTACCGGATGCAGTTTACCATCATGCACAGGACCCACGAGCGGAGACATAGAGGCGCCTATTATAATCAAACGTGTCACTCAGATAAAGCTGGAAGAAGTGATTCATGTGGGCAATGGCGGCCAAGCAATCAGGAAGAAACCCAAGAGGATGAATGAAGTCTAAATCGAAACTTCCTAGCTGGGATGAAAGCATCGATGCCATGTAGACGAAGTCATCAACAGGGAGACTAAACACTTTGTACCAAGGGACATCACAAACGAAAGCACGAAACGGCTCCTCGTATGATCCTTGATATCAGTAAGATGTTCTGTTTGTAGAAGGTTCCCGAGGGAGAGGAAGTGGAGAGAGAAAAGCATGATCAGAGTTGCCAAAAGGGCAGCGCTGAATAGCATTGCATAAGGCAGGGTTAAAAGTGAAGTAGAGATTTAGCAGGGAAGTATGTCCTTCAGGGATACTGTGAAAACGTGTGGGGAAATCTACCACTTGCATGAGAGACTGAATGATTGAAGAGTTCAGGCTATACGTGCCAGCAAGATCAGTGACAAAGTTTTCCAGCCATTTGGTGGGAATGGAAGTCACCGAACACAACGGGTGAGAGGAAATGGCCTACTGTATAGCAAGGAACAGCCAGGAGAGGAAGGGGAGCGGCGAAGAAAAAAAAGATAGCTGAGTTAAGTCGAGCGAGATGGGGACACATCTAAGAGTAGACTGGAGACTCAAGAGAGATCTCCCTATTCAGAGGTAGATACTCCCGGACATAAACTCACAGGCCATGCATGTGGACATTAGAGTCCTTCCTAAAGAGAGAAAGGAAACCAGTAATCGAGAAATCAGAAATGATGATTGTGGGATTAAGTTTGGTTTCGCAAAGAAGTATAATGTCTGGAGACCTAAAATTACTAGCAATATATTTTTATGAAAAATATTACAAATGATAATTTTTTTTAGAAAAATAACCATCAATCCAGCACTAAAAATGCTATACTTATAATATTCTCTAAATTAGATATCTGGAAAAAAACGAGTTTGTTCAGAAAGTATAAAATTATGTAGAACATAACCGTAGCTGAAAGCATACTATTGTATTAAAAATATTTAGAATTTGGTATTAAATAACTAATACTGGTTGATATGCAGCTAAACAAAATTATACGACCAACCATATCTATCTATCTATCTATCTATCTATCTATCTATCTATCTCAATGTGTTCATTTTCTTTCTATCTATCTATCTATCTATCTATCTATCTATCTATCTATCTATCTATCTATCTATCTCAGTCTGTTCATATCTATCTATCTATCTATCTATCTATCTATCTATCTATCTATCTATCTCAGTCTGTTAATATCTATCTATCTGTCTAGCTATCTATCTCGCGTTTTCGGGTTAATGTTTTGGTTCTGCAACAATTTGTGGTGTTGAGAGAAACTATCACGTCTGAAGTCTATTCTATGTTCAATTTCCTTAGCTCTCTTACTAAATTTGTTTTATCTGATCCAGACACCAGTATATTTGAAGTGTTTAGTGTTTAGTAATTCCACATTCTGAATTTTTATGATGAATTCAGGGTAGATTCTATGGCAGTTTTTAAAAAAAAATAGGTTTGTCAAGTCCAGTTGCTGTTATCACTTTTCCCCTTATTAATGGAGATTTCCTTCCCAACCTTTTATTTGAAATAGTATAGAGTGTCACCATTTTGATTATGTCATTATTTTTTTGCTCCGAGTTACACGTGCCATCAATTTTATTAGTTGATGCTCTTAAAATCTTTTAAGTCATCTGGTTTCTGTTATCTTGTACAGTTTTTTAAGATTCTGTACAGCCAATTCACAAGGTTCGAAGAAAGATGGCCATAGCCAAGATCTAGAGGCTTTACTATATCGAAGCCCAGTTGTAATCGTTGAACATAGCATGTGAGAGTTGAGGTATTTCTGAACGGGTTTGGTGACGAGGCTATTTAAGAGTATGACTCAAGTTTAAAGGTTAATGTTTCTGTTTTTTTTAGTAATTATCGGTGTTGGACTAAATCACCCCAAACTCAGTCTGTTCTATGTTCAATTTCCTTGTGGTGCAGTGAACAACGACTCGGAACGGCAAATCAGGGTGTCGAGTTCGAATTCTAGTTGAATTCCTTGCATTCACCCGCGCACAAATACCCTTGGAAAAGGTATTAATCCGTATTTTCACCCAGTTATGGGTTAAATAATAAAACAGATTGGGTTCTATTATCTTTCCAGTCTACCGTAGAAAGCAACGGCAACCTACTGCGGGATAATCTTCTGCCCAGTCAGTTATGTTTCTTTCGAGACATGATCGCCCAAGCGTGTGTCACGTACGGAACTTAACTGACTGACTTATTATACCAAAGAAAATAACCTAGAAATTTGAAGTGTTTGATATTTACTAATTCCAGATAGAAAAAGGTCTCTCTTAAACTCTGGTTATGAAAGAATGAAAAAATAAAAAAAAAAGAATGAAAAATGAAAGAAAAAATAGAAAGAAGTATGAACGAAGTAAAGATGAACGAAATAAATATGAAAGAAAGAAAAAATTTAGAAAGTAAATTGAAAGAATGAAAAACCTAAAAAATGAAAAACAATAGGAGGAAATAAGAAAGGACAATGAAAAAATAAAAATGATAGAAAAAGAGAAAAATGTAGAAAGATCAATGAAAGAAAGATAAAATGAAAGAAAAAATGACGAAAAAAAAAGGGTTGAAAGAAAACTGGAATGAAAACATTCAGTGATAGCAGACACGGAAAGGAATATACAGGAACTCTTGCAGAAAGAAGTTAGCAAGGGAAAGCGAGAAGAAATGACTACAAATAAACTTCAAGAAAACCGAATGCCATCAGCTAAAAGAGTGTCCCAAAATGCCAACTAGAGGTCGGGGATAGCAAAATCAAACAGGCACAGAAATTTAGATACCAGCGAAGTGTTCAGACATAGGATGGGAAGTGTGACACTGAGATCCAAAATCGCATTGGCATGGCCAACGATGTATATTCAAAAGCAAAGCGGAGTATTGAGAGACAGGAAGATTTCGATAAAAAACGAAGAAAAAGTATAGTATAACCCGGATATAAGAGACTCGAATATAATAAAACCCTGAGATAAGAGAGATTTACTCTGGTCCGAAATTAGAACCTGTGGTAATCTATAAATGTAATCCTGACATGAGGGAGTTGTCTGAACCGAATAAAAGTTCTCTTATATCCGGATTTATCTTATATCCAGGTTTGGGCTATTTTATATACATTATCACGGGCTCTACGTGTGGACAGGAGAAAACCTCTCTTATACCCGGGTTTATATTATACCAGGGTCGCTCATATCGGGGTTATACTGTATAAAATAGAACAAACCTGGATATAAGAGAAACATTTTAGGGTCCTCAGAATAGTCTCGATATCCAGTGTAACCCTGATATAAGAGAGTTGTCGGGACCGGATAAAAGTGCTCTTATATCCGGTCCCGATAACTCTCTTATATCAGGGTTACACTGTACATCGAGACTATTTTGAGGACCCTAAAATGTTATACCTGGATTTGTCATCGGGGGCCACAATTTGAACAACATAAGGTACGCAGATGATACAGCGCTGATAGCAGGCACAGAAAGGGAACTACAAAGTCTTTTATAGAAGGTAGCTGAAGAGAGTGACAAGAAAGGACTAAAAATAAACTGCAAGAAAACAGAATGCTTGGTCATCAGCAAAAAGCGTAGAAAGTGCGAAGGCGAATTGTCATGGCAAAGAATGCGTTCCAGAAGCGAAGTAATGTATTAAGAGACAGGAAAATTTAGATAGAAACAAAGAGGAGAGTGCTGGATTGCTGTGTGCTGTCAATTCTTCAATATGATAGTGAATGCTGGACAATATCATCAAAGATGAAGGGAGAACTTGAAGCAACTGAAATGTGGTTCTACAGAATGATGCTGGGATATCATGGACCGAGCATGTGAGCAATGATGAGGTTTTAGAAAGGATGGAAACGAAAAGAAAATTAATATTGAGCATCAGGAAGAGACAGCTAAAGTTTCTGGGACATGCAATGAGTCAGGAGGGCTTGGAGAATCTGATACTAATAGGCTAGATAGAGGAAAGAAGACACAGGGAAAAAGAGCGAGTAACATACTTGACAAGCCTGATTAGGTGGATGGCAGAACAGGGGTTGCGTGGTGTAACAGGAAAAAGATGCTAAAAGCCACCAGGAATAGGCAGATGTGGAAAGCTATGATCACCTACGTCGGCTGTTCCTCTTCAGGTGATATGTTAAAAAAAAAACATATCACCTGAAGAGGAACAGTTCTGTTCTGAAACATGAAAATTTTTGTGTAGTGATATTATGCTTTTATATACCATTGTAATAACAAAATTAATATATATATATATATATATATATATATATAAAAACAGTGTTTTTTTTTGTTTTTTTGTTATTTTCGATACGGAATTTTATTCCATCCATACCGTCCATATATATATATATATTAGAGAATACCGACACTATATATATATATATATATATATATATATATATATATATTATTTTCAAAAATAAAAAATACGTCTGTGACATTATTGTTGGAAAATCAGCAAACTTAATATTAAAGTAAATCTGATTTGGACACGTATTACTTATTTTATAGCATGAAATTTAGAATAAAACTATTTTTAAACACAGAGTTGAACATTCTGACATTTCTCCTGTATTTCAAAGGAGATGACAGCTCGACAGATGCGAGACAGCATAAGTGTATGGCGATCGGAATTGATAAAATTGTTCAGTTTTTTCCTGCAAGGGGAAGAAATCCTGAAACACATGACCTTTTAATGTAAATATAGAAATTATCATACAAAAAAAATTATTTAAAACGTACGATGGCTAGATGATTTGTATTAAACTTTTCGATTTTCGATTAGTAAATATAGTCTTCACTTCATAACTTAAGCGCCTACAATAATGTCATAGTTTTCTTGCATTTTTATTTTAAAAATTTTGAAAAACATGACAGATGATTTATAATCCCTAATAAGTCCTAACTAACAAAAATCATTTTGCCTACAGAATTTAATTTCTTGAAATTTCATGAATCTACGTGTAGTGGGAAGGAGTAACAGATATAAAAATATTTTTACTAAGATTTTTTAAAAATAATGATTTCAAAAATAATTTCTTTTATTTGTGAATAAGTCCTGGAAGATTCATTAAAATCCGACAATTATTTGATTTTTGCAAGAATTTCCAAATTAATGTTTGTCATCGAAAAAAAAAATGATTCATGAAATATTACGTTTTCGATTGTAAATTCTCGTAACAATTTGGCTCCCCGCTAACGAAAATAAAAACAAAATTTTTACCAAAATTTCAAAAAAAAAAAAAAAAAATTATAAAAATAATTAAAAAATACTTCGATCTTTCTTCTTAATAATAAAATAAACATTTTGATGGAAAAAAGTTTGTTTTTATTAAGTTTGGGAGCTTTTTTTTCTTCATATGCTGTTTTTTCAGTGATTTAGTGGAGGTACCTAAATAGATAAGGATGTGCGTTGTGGTGCAGTGGATATCGGCTCGGAACGAGAAATCGGGGAGCCGAGTTCGAATTCCAGTTAAATTCCTTTCATTCACTTACGTGCAAATACCCTTGGGAAAGGTATTAATCCGTCTCTTCCTTCCAGTTATGGGTTAAATAACAGGACAGATTGGGTTCTATAGCCTTGGTCGGCAACCAGTCTACCACAGAAAGCAATGGCAACCTACTGCGGGATAATCTTCTGCCCAGTCAGTCATGACTCTTTCGAGACATGATCGCTTAAGCGTGTTTCACGTATGGCACTTAACTGACTGACCTAAATAGATAGATAGATATATATCTCAATGTTTAACAGCTATTGGTATATTGAGAAACAGTTATGTTTGTAGAGTGAGCCATGTTTATATCGGTGTCTGGAAAGAATTATTTGATCGTCTGGAAGTTGCTCTCCCAGAATCCATTTTAAATATGTCTTATGGGATCGGTACGCGAAACTTGGGGTGTTTCTGAATTAAAAGACTCAAGGTGAATGAGACTTTTGAGGGGAACGACGCCAAGTGGCTGACGTTACTATTATAGGGTCTTTGTTCTTGCAGTGATGGAGAATGTCGGCCGAGTACGTCGAGGGAATTTTGTACAAAACGAAGACGTGTAGCTGTTAAGCGAGAAACAGTCAGCATTAGAAAAAAGGGGGAAAGAGATGTGAAGGATGGATAAAGATTAATAAAAGAAGAGGAAGAACGCGAAGAAGGAGAAGAAGGAAGGAGAGAAAGATATGATTTTAGAAGAAGAAGAAGAAGAAATAGATGAAAGAGAAAAATTGGTAACGAAAGAAGAATGCGTGGAAGAAGAATACGAAGAAAATGCAAAGAAGAAGAATGCAAAGAAAAAGAAGAAGAAGAAGAAGAAGAAGTGGAAAAAAGATGAAAGAGAAAAAGATGGCATCAAAAGAAGAAAAATGCGAAGAAGACGAATGCGAAGAAGAAGAAGAAGAAGAAGTGGAAAAAAGATGAAAGAGAAAAAGATGGCAACGAAAGAAGCAAAATGTGAAGAAGACGAATGCGAAGAAGAAGAAGAAGAAGAAGAAGAAGTGGAAAAGGTGAAGAGAAAAAGGTGGTAACGAAAGAAGAAGAATGCGAAGAAAAAGACGAATGCGGAGAAGACGAATACGAAGGAGAAGAATATGAAGAAGAATGCGAAGAAAAAGAAAATCAAGAAGTGGAAAAGATGAAAGAGAAAAAGGTGGCAATGAAAGAAGAAGAATTCTAAAGAGAAAACAAATGTGAAGAAGAAGAACACGAAGAAAAAGTTGGTTGGTTGTTTTGTTTTTATGGCATATCAACTTCGGCGGGTCATTTATTGCCAACTAAATTTTCATTTATTTATTGCTGGTAATACCTTTTTCTTTCAACAATTTATTGTTGTTTTTATATAAGTTTTGTGTCTAGTAATACTTTTTTTTTCGAGTATCAAGATTCATTGGGATTTTTTTTAAAGGGCAGGGTCCCCAATTCCTACCCTGTTATTTAACCCATAACTGGAGGGAAGAGTCGGATTAATACCTTTTCCGAGGGTACCAGTGCTTAAGTGAATGCAGGGTATTCAACTGGAATTCGAATTCGGCTCATCGATTTCTCTTCCCGAAGCCGATATCCACTGCACCACAACGCACATCCGTCACTAAACGCTTACAGCACCTGGTATTCCCAAATGGTCACCCATCTAAGTACTGGTCAGGCTCAACGTTGCTTAACTTTGGTGATCGAGCGAGAACCGGGATATTCAACGTGATATGGCCGTAAGTCCCAAGAAGAAAAAAAGAAGAAGAAAAAGAAGAGGAAATGTTTTAAGTATAAACGGTAGTTACGGAAGAAGAAGAAGAAGAAGAAGAAGAAGAAGAAGAAGCCAGAGAAGAAAGATACAGGAGTAGGAGGAGGAAGAGGAGGAGAAGAGGAAATAAAAGAAAAAGAAAAAGTGAAGAAGGAAAGATGAATACGAAATAATAATAATAATAATCCTGCTTGTCTCTCTCTCTCTTTGTTAGTTCCTTAGTGCACACGACCGCTACGCCCTGCTAATACCCAATAAATAATTATGTTTTGATCGAGTGGAAAGTCAAAAGATATCAGAGACGTTAGTTGGCTTCAACGAAAAAGAGAACGAAATAAGTGTTTAACATCTGCAAATATTTCATAAACAGTGGGCTATTCCGTTTTTATTGTGTGGGACAATCAGAAGACAACTCAAAGATGATAATTTATTTCAATGAGAAAATGAAAGAAAGAAGCGTCGATAGTTGATTTTGTAAGTGTCACTTAGGTCTGGCACAAGACCAAAAGTATGAGGTAACTAGAAAGGATCAAACTCATTACTGAGTTCTAATAGGTTCTAGCAGAGTGCCAAGCTTGGTAGAACCATTAAAACACGTCGAGCTACCCGAAGAAGCGTAGATAGAAGTGCTTAACGCCTGTTTCAGTGAAATGGAAAAATTTCAAATATTTTGTACCCACTTCCTAAAATATCGACTAGTATTTATATTTATGATTGTTATTGCAATACTTTATTAACGTTGTTAAACTCAAATATTTAACGACAGGGGAATTTCTACAAAAATTTTATTGCCGAAGAACTCCCCATGAGCTTATTCAATCATTGACTGAAGAATTAGGATTCATCAAGAATTTAAATAGGAAAACTGTGAAATTTTCACTTGTTCATAATCATAACAGTCACAGTGATTAAGCATATTCCTGAACAAAAATGAAGCATATTTCTATAGATTTTTCAATAACTCGAACTTGTAATCACTTATCAGACATCAAGACAACCCCTAGTCTAAAGATGACGAATTGCCTACATAAGGAATAACTATATATATATATATATATATATATATATATATATATATATATATATTAATGCAGGTTTCATTGAATAATATAGACAAGTTCTGTCTATTAATTTTGTGTAGGATCCGTTCATACCGTCTGATATACTTGATGGTGATATCGTTGAAAGACAACAAAAAATCACAGTAATTGTTGATTTTTTTATCGGGTCTGAGCATCATTTCTTCTAGTTGGTTTGAGGTAGTTATATCTTTTAGTTTGTTGTAGAGGTCATGTTTGTTCTTGTATAATGTGTCTAGGTTTTCTACATGACCTCTACAACAAACTAAAAGATATAATTACCTCAAACCAACTAGAAGAAATGATGCTCAGACCCGATAAAAAAATCAGACGGTATGAACGGATTAAAAAAAATTAATAGACAGAACTTGTCTATATTATTCAATCAATGAAACCTGCATTAATGAAAAATGCTGCCAAAATACACACACAATATATATATATATATATATATATAGTCTATCGAGGCAGCAAATAATTTTCTAAACATATGCTGTTAAATATAAGAGACAATGAATGTCTATTATGTTTAACCATGAGCCGTTCAAAACATCGTATTTTGGCATTAATTTCAGTTGAAAATAAAAACAAAAATTCTCCAACATTTGGATATTTTTTTATTGATTTGCTTCTAAGCTTTCGGCTCATATGAGCCATCTTCAGAGAGGTTATTTAGAGGTTATTTATTAAATAACATTTCTCTGAAAAACATAAACATGTAGGTAATATCAGACAGATTTTGGTCAACAATACAGTGATCCTTACTCATACACACAGTAAGAGGAACCTGCAGATATTGGAGGCCATGTACATCAAATCTAAACAACCAGCACTCAATAAAATCACCTTTAAATCCGGACATAACACATTACATTGCATTTGACGAAATGGTTTTGTTGTCATTTCGCGCTATCATGCGGTTTGACGTCATAGAAACCGCATTGTAAATTTGAGAACTGCGTTTATTATTTTTGGTAACTATTGCCGTTGCCAAGCGGAGTTTTATGTCAACACAAAATAAAATCGTTGGTGATAGTTGATGTTATTGTATTACAGTCTAAATAACCTCTCTGAAGATGGCTCATGTGAGCCGAAAGCTTAGAAGCAAATTAATAAAAAATTATCCAAATGTTGGAGAATTTTTGTTTTTATTTTCAACTGAAATTAAAGCCGAAATACGACGTTTAGAACGGCTCATGATTAAACATAATAGATATTCATTGTCTCTTATAGATAT
The DNA here is from genome assembly GCA_037127315.1 of Ascarosepion bandense. Taxonomy (NCBI): domain Eukaryota; kingdom Metazoa; phylum Mollusca; class Cephalopoda; order Sepiida; family Sepiidae; genus Ascarosepion; species Ascarosepion bandense. The sequence goes on along the minus strand of JBBBDQ010000125.1, from coordinate 2,957,905 downwards.
ATATAGTAAATAACTAACCCAGAGAGCCAACAAACCTACGAAGATTTCACCAAATTGGATCTTCAGAGAAAGTTGGCTCCCAATGATCCAATTTGGTGAAACCTTGGTAGGTTCGTTGGCTCTTTAGGTTAGTTATTTACTTTGTTTGCTCTACTTGCGTATTGAGCGCTTTTTGTTTTAGGTTACTCGTCTCTAGTTTTTTTTTTCTTTGGGCTGCGTACTTTGACTGATGTTCAAGTGCTCAGCTCGTTTTTTTTAACCATTTTTTCCTACCGCGTATGTGCTCGGAGGGTTTTTTCGAAACGAGTATAACGATAAATTTACACACACACACATATATATATATATAGTGCTTATTGTCATCCGCAGCAGATCTGTTTCGCCGTATCACAGCTCATCTGTACGGTTAGACTCCGACTGCTTTTTTACCCAGGATTGAAACCCGACCGAAATGACGTCATCAGCGACTCTACCCCTGGGCTATGGGCGTTCGGTGGAAGTAGGCAGACTTTTTAGCGCATAACATTATACGCTCCCAATAGCTATGCTGCTTAATTAAAATTAGAACATATACTCAAATGCGAGTATCTATTAAAATAATGTTCAAACATATAAATTATATATGTATCACATATAATTTTGGGAAGGTAGGGAACTATAAACAGATGGCTTCTTATAAGTCTTTAGTTTATATCATATTCGTTTAAGGTCTCTGAAATTTAATCAAAACATTTTTCTATAATATTAGGTTGTCCCAAAAGTTCGTAAACACTTGCAAAATGGGCCTATCTGGTCCAGCACAATCGAGACAAGCGATGGATTCAGAAAATGGCAAGAGACATTGTCGGTTTCAAAACGAGATCGATTCGGCAAGAAAGTCATGTTGTGCTATTGGTGGAACTTTGAAGGAATCGTGCATTTTGAATTGGTTCCGAATGGTCGTGCCATCAGTGCCGAACTTTACTGTCAGCAACTTGAGCGGATCTACGAAAAGTTGAAGCAAAATTACCAGGCTCTGATCAACCAAAAGCGCGCTTTGATACAGCACGACAATGCCAAGCCACACACCGCCAGGAAGACCAAAGACAAGTTTGAAGAGTTGGACGGCGTTGAGGTTCTGCCACATCCAGCCTACAGTCCTGACTGTGCTCCATCAGATTACGGCCTTTTCCGCTCAATGCAACACTTTCTGAAGGGCCGCCGATTCGACTCGTTTGATGAAGTCGAGGAAGCGTGTCAAGAATTTTTTGATTCGAAGCCGGTTGAATGGTACTTTGACCAGATCCAAAAGCTTGCAGATCAATGGCAGAAAGTCTTGGAAAATGATGGTCTTTATTTTGAGCAATAATTTTTGTTGTTTTTGCCAGTAAAATTTCAATTTTTTGCAAGTGTTTTCTGGTAACCTTACATTACTTGGCGAGTAAAATTTCAATTTTTTGCAAGTGTTTACAAACTTTTGAGACAACCTAATATATTTCTAAAGTATGGGTAATCGAAATGATATAACAAATTCTGTAAAACAGAAAATAAAGGTGTGTGTTTATTTCTTGAAGGCTATTACAATGCGTTTAGTAAAATAAAATAAGGCAAAGAAGTTTTTGAGTATTACCTATTTATTATTCATTAATATTTCGAGATCAGAATCTCATCTTCAGAATGGTAGGAGAGCTTGTTTTCGAGTTCCTTTGTGAATCGTGTCTTTCAACGAATGGTCATCTTTCGCTGCTACTGCTGTCGTTAATTGTAGTGAGTGGATGTAAGTGTGTAAATGTGTTAAAACATGTATGTGCGAGTGTGTTTATGGTATATATATATATATACCATATATATATTTTTCTATAAATACTTTCACGGCTTCTGCTCCGATGAACTTGGATCACTGGTGCCCCCTAAATACGAATTTGAACGAGAAACTAGATTAGCAACTAGATCCCACCCTTTTACAGTGAAACCGATAAAATGCAGCCGTAACTTCTACTCCAATAGTTTCTTTCCTCGCACTTCCCGACTGTGGAATTCTCTTTCACACGATTGCTTCCCCGACGGCTACAATCTCCAGGAGTTTAAATGTAAGGTCAATAGACACCTCCTAACACACTAACTTGCTCCCATTCTATCAAACACTCTTCCCATCTGCCCAACCCTCATCCTCGCTATCCTTACTCATCTGTCACCTTCCTCCTGACATTCCCTATGTCTAACCACTCCTCTTTACCTTCTCCTATGTAGCCCCATGCGCAATAGTGGCAGTGGAATGCCTTGCTTGGGGTGAGATGATAATATATATATATATATATATATATATATATATGTGTGTGTGTGTGTGTGTGTGTGTGTGTGTGTGTGTTATTGATAGTTGGTGCCGTTTTATTCAGTGATAGAATGTCTCCATTGGAGATATCAAGAGATAATCGAATGACAAAGAGAACTGTTGAAAATATAATTCAATAGAAACCTAGAAGCAAAATGAAAGGCTGTAAGAACTTTTCTCCAGGAGAGAAACGTAAACTAAAGCGAGTTATAGCGATCACGTATGACCAGTAATCTTTGAACAGGCTTGAATTGAGGGAGTCAAGAACGATTTCCGAGGCAAATAGCTCTCAGCAAAGCAAATATTTTGAAACGTCAAAATTGGCCCAAGAAATTGACTTTTCAAAAGTAATTTTCACGGACAGATCTCGGGTGGGACTCGATGGACTTGATAGATGGTCGAAAAGATGAATTTTATCAGATAAAGATGAACCTGTTACTAAAAGTAAACATTACAGAGGCGGTCGTATGAAGGTATGGCTTGGAATTATCGACCAAACCATTATTGGACGATGAAGGAGTCCAAACGAACAGTGCCAGTTTATGAACAAGACTTTGAACGTTTCTAAGTGAAGTGTGCATTCATTCCCGACAATGTTGCTTCCCATATTTTCTTTCTCGTAAATTCAAATGTAAATGCTTCAAATGCTTATCATATATGTTATTTTGTTCTATTGTAGGTGTTGATTAATCGTTCCTGATTTTACTACCTTGTTATTGAGAAGAAGGGTCACGATATTAAGATATAAATGCTTCAAAACCTTATTGTGCATGTTTTTTATTTATTCTAAGTGTCGATCATTTGTTAATGATTTTATTACATCGTTATTGAGAAGAAAGATCACTATATTTAGAAGTCAATGCTTATTCCGTAGATTTGTTTTTTGTACTATTATAAGTGTTAATAAATTTTTAATGATTTTATTATATATTTATTGAGAAGAAAGATAACTATATTTAGATGTCAATGCTTATTCCGTATATTTGTTTTTTGTACTATTATAAGTGTTAATAAATTTTTAATGATTTTATTATATATTTATTGAGAAGAAAGATCACTATATTTAGATGTCAATGCTTATCACATTTATTTGTTTTTGTACTATTATAAGTTTTAATGAATTGTTAACGATTCTATTACATCGTTATTAAGATGAAGGGTCACTATATTAAGACGTCAATGCTTCAAAGACATATCATATATGTTTGCTCTTTGTTTCACTATAGGTGCTGATCAATTGTTGATGTTTTAATTACATTATTATTGAGAAGAAATGTCACTATATTAAGATGTCAATGCTTCTATGCCATTTTATACATGTATGTAATTTGTGCTATTACAGATGTTCATCAATTTTATTAAATCGTGATTGAGAAGGAGGGTCAGTATATTAATATATATATATATATATATATAATATATATTCTTCAAAGACATATCATATATGTTTGTTCTTTGTTTCTTTATAGTAATTGATTATTTGTTGAATATTTTATTAGCTTGTTATTAAGTGTCACTATATTACGACGAAAATGCTTCAAATACTTACGATATATGTTTATTAGTTGTTCTATTATAGATGTTGGTCAATTGTCGATATGTTTATTATCTTGTTATAAAAAGTGATTTTCTACATTGAGTCACACTATTAGTTCGTAAAAAGTAGATTTAAAAAAATTCTAATACATCTTAAATACAAAATCGAAACGTTTTTTTTTTACTAAACAAATATAAAAATGTAGTTTAAAATATGAAATTTTCACCTTTGAAATGAAAAAATTTAGAATTCTATAGATGCGATTTTTGACCTTTAAGAATGAGAAAAACCTTAACGCACCCAAGAAGTTTATTTACACAAAGAAGGATAAACAGAAGCGTATCAGGTGTTCTAAAACACAACTGTTTGTGCAACCCAGCACCATCGTCGAAGGCAAGAGACGGCTGTCAGAAATCGACAGTTGAACCACAAAAATAATTCAAGCCTTACCCTTAAATGTTAACCTGCTAAGTAGTTCAGTCGAAAATCGTACTCAACACAGCAGGTTTGTACTGAAGCAGTCCACAACCTGACGAGGAAGGTGGGATATTTAATGCCAAATGTCGAAAGTGGAAACAAACTGATGTTTTACTGTTTGACCTGTCGTTATTTGAAAAAGAACTTCATTCTTTAATGTGATGTCGTCGATGGGGTTGTCAGAGATGTTGTGAGTTGTGGATATTTATCTGTCGACACTTTTGATAAATAAGACATTCGTTTGGTTGGTACGGATTATAAGAGGTTGCCTTTTTTCTAATCGGTTTCTTTCTTCTATTTACGTTCTTTCATCAATTCACTCACTTTCATCTGTTTTCTTTCTTTCTTTTAATTCATTTACTATCATTTTTCTTTCTTTCTTTTTCTCTACTTTCAGTTAACTTATTTTTTTTTCTTTCTTTCTTTTTCTTTCTTTCTTTCACCAATCAAATTCTCTTTTTTCTTTTTTCTTCAATTCACTCAGTTACATTTCTTTCTTGCTTTCTTTTTCTTTATTCAATTTATATGCTACAATTTTTCTTTCTCTCTTTCTTTCTTTCTTTCTTTCTTTCTTTCTTTCTTAAATCAGATTTTCTCCTTTATTTTTCTTTCTTTCTTTCTTCCTTTCTTTCTTTCTTTCTTTCTTTCTTAAATCAGGTTTTCTCCCTTATTTTTCTTTCTTTCTTTCTTCCTTTCTTTCTTTCTTCAAATCAGATTTTCTCCTTTATTTTTCTTTCTTTCTTTCTTCCTTTCTTTCTTCCTTTCTTTCTTTCTTTCTTAAATCAGATTTTCTCCACTTTCTTTCTTTCTTTCTTTCTTTCTTTCTTTCTTTCTTTCTTTCTACCTTTCTTTCTTTCTTTCTTTCTTTCTTAAATCAGGTTTTCTCCCTTATTTTTCTTTCTTTCTTTCTTTCTTTCTTTCTTTCTTTCTTTCTTAAATAAGGTTTTCTCCCTTATTTTTCTTTCTTTCTTAAATAAGATTTTCTCCCTTGTTTTTCTTTCTTTCTTTCTTTCTCCAATCAAATTTTCTTTTTTCTTTTTTCTTCAATTCACTCAGTTACATTTCTTTCTTGCTTTCTTTTTCTTTATTCAATTTATATGCTACAATTTTTCTTTCTTTCTTTCTTTCTTTCTTTCTTTCTTTCTTTCTTAAATCAGATTTTCTCCCTTATTTTTCTTTCTTTCTTTCTTTCTTTCTTTCTTTCTTTAAATAAGTTTTTCTCCTTTTTCTTCCGTTCTTTTTTAAATCAGATTTTTTCGCTTATTTTTCTTTCTTTCTTTCTTTCTTTCTTTCTTTCTTTCTTCTCAAATCAGTTTTATTCCCGTGTTTTTGTTACTACGTTCTAAAGTCTTACTAAATAACCCTCATCTGTGGACGGAGGAAGTGCATTCATACCCTTTCTCAAAACTATTTGTGCAAACAAGCAAACAGGCAGAAACTGGAACTCAGCTCTTCGACTAACAATTCCAAGTCGTTATCAATTAATCCAGACGCAAATTAAAGCTTACAGCACCAAAACGGTCACCCATTTAGGTTCTGACAAGGCAGGGTTTTCTTTAGTTTGGTGATTGTACTAGAAATGTACCAGACATTTCTAAGCGGTCACCCATCTAGGTACTGAAAAAGCAGGGATTTCTATAATTCAGTGATCATACTAGAAATGTACCAGATATTTCTAAGCGGTCACCCATCTAGGTACTGAAAAAGCGAGGATTTCCATAATTCAGTGATCATACTAGAAATGTACCAGATATTTCTAAGCGGTCACCCATCTAGGTACTGAAAAAGCAAGGATTTCCATAATTCAGTGATCATACTAGAAATGTACCAGACATTTCTAAGCGGTCAGCCATCTAGGTACTGAGAAGGCAGGGTTTTCTTACATTCAGTGATCATACTAGAAATATACCAGACATTTCTAAGCGGTCACCCATCTAGGTACTGAGAAGGCAGGGTTTTCTTACATTCAGTGATCATACTAGAAATGTACCAGACATTTCTAAGCGGTCACCCATCTAGGTACTGAAAAAGCAAGGATTTCCATAATTCAGTGATCATACTAGAAATGTACCAGATATTTCTAAGCGGTCACCCATCTAGGTACTGAAAAAGCAAGGATTTCCATAATTCAGTGATCATACTAGAAATGTACCAGATATTTCTAAGCGGTCACCCATCTAGGTACTGAAAAAGCAGGGATTTCTTTAATTCAGTGATCATACTAGAAATGTACCAGATATTTCTAAGCGGTCACCCATCTAGGTACTGAAAAAGCAAGGATTTCTATAATTCAGTGATCATACTAGAAATGTACCAGATATTTCTAAGCGGTCACCCATCTAGGTACTGAAAAAGCAGGGATTTCTATAATTCAGTGATCATACTAGAAATGTACCAGATATTTCTAAGCGGTCACCCATCTAGGTACTGAAAAAGCAGGGATTTCTATAATTCAGTGATCATACTAGAAATGTACCAGATATTTCTAAGCGGTCACCCATCTAGGTACTGAAAAAGCAGGGATTTCTTTAATTCAGTGATCATACTAGAAATGTACCATATATTTCTAAGCGGTCACCCATCTAGGTACTGAAAAAGCAGGGATTTCTATAATTCAGTGATCATACTAGAAATGTACCAGACATTTCTAAGCGGTCACCCATCTAGGTACTGAAAAAGCAGGGATTTCTTTAATTCAGTGATCATACTAGAAATGTACCAGATATTTCTAAGCGGTCACCCATCTAGGTACTGAAAAAAGCAGGGATTTCTTTAATTCAGTGATCATACATAAAATGTACCAGATATTTCTAAGCGGTAACCCATGTAGGTACTGACAAGGCAGGGCTTTTTTAAAATTTGGTGATCATACTTGAAATGTACCAGATATTTCTAAGTTATCACCCATCAAGGTACTGACAAAGCAGAGTTTTCTTTAATTCGGTGATCCCTACTAGAAATGTACCAGATATAATTGATGCAGTTTACCGTCATACCTAGGACCAATTATCTGAGTAACGAGTGGAACAGTAAGTGAAATATCTACATGCTTGCTTCTGCGACAGCTACAATCTCCAGGAGTTTAAATGTAAGGTCAAAAGACACCACCTAACACACTAAATACACCTTATTTATTGAATGAGCCTCGTAGAAGTCCTTATACAGAAAAATTCACCTTATACATTAAAGGACACTCGTAGAAGTCCTTACACCGAAAAATTCACCTTATTTATTGAATGACCCTCGGAGAAGTCCTTATATAGAAAAATTCAGCTTATTTATTGAATGACCCTCGTAGAAGTCCTTATACCGAAAAATTCACTTTATTTATTGAATGACCCTCGTAGATGTCCTTATAGCGAAAAATTCACCTTCTTTATTGAATGACTCTCGGAGAATTCCTTATAGCGAAAAATTCACCCTATTTATTGAATGACCCTCGTAGTATTCCTTATACCGAAAAATTCACCTTATTTATTGAATGACCCTCGTAGAAGTCCTTATACCGAAGAATTCACCTTATTTATTGAATGACCCTCGTAGAATTCCTTATACCGAAGAATTCACCCTATTTATTGAATGACCCTCGTAGAAGTACTTATACCGAAAAGGCACTTTATTTATTGAATGACCCTTGTAGAAGTCCTTATAGCGAAAAATTCACCTTACTTATTGAATGACACTCGTAGAAGTATTTATACCGAACAATTCACCTTATTTATTGAATGACCCACGTAGAAATCCTCATAGCGAAAAATTCACCCTATTTATTGAATGACCCTCGTAGAAGTACTTATACCGAAAAGGCACTTTATTTATTGAATGACCCTCGTAGAAGTCCTTATACCGAAGAATTCACCCTATTTATTGAATGACCCTCGTAGAAGTACTTATACCGAAAAGGCACTTTATTTATTGAATGACCCTTGTAGAAGTCCTTATAGCGAAAAATTCACCTTACTTATTGAATGACACTCGTAGAAGTATTTATACCGAACAATTCACCTTATTTATTGAATGACCCACGTAGAAATCCTCATAGCGAAAAATTCACCCTATTTATTGAATGACCCTCGTAGAAGTACTTATACCGAAAAGGCACTTTATTTATTGAATGACCCTCGTAGAAGACCTTATAGCGAAAAATTCACCTTATTTATTGAATGACTCTCGTAGAAATCCTTATAGCGAAAAATTCACCTTATTTATTGAATGACTCTCGGAGAATTCCATGTAGAGAAAAATTCACCTTATTTATTAAATGAACCTCGTAGAAGTACTTATACCGAAAAAGGCACCTAATTTATTGAATGACCCTCGTAGAAGTTCTTATACCGAAAAATTCACCTTATTTATTGAATGACCTCGTAGAAATCCTTATACCAAAAAATTCACCTTATTTATTGAATGACCCTCGTAGAAGACTTTATAGCGAAAAATTCATCGTATTTATTGAATGACCCTCTTGGAAGTCCTTATACCGAAATAATTCACCTTATATATTGCAAGACACTCGTAGAAGTCCGTATACCGAAATATTCACCTTATTTATTGAATGACCCTCGTATAAGCGCTCATTCCGAAAAATTCACCTTATTTATTGAATGACACTCGTAGACGTCCTTAGAGCGAAAATTTAACCTTATTTATTGAATGATCCTTGAATTATTTATTGAATGATCCTATTGAATGATTATTGAATAAGGTGAAATATTCACCTTATTTATTGAATGACCATTGTAGAAGTACTTATACCGAAAAACTCACCTTATATATAGAATGACTTCATAGAAGTCCTTATAGCGAAAAATTCACCTTATTTACTGAAGGACCATCGTATAAGTCCTTATTTCGATAAAATCACCTCATTTATTGAATGACCCTAGTAGAAGTCCATATACTGAAAAATTCACTTTATTTTTTGAATGACCTCGTTAGAAGTCCTTATGCCGAAAATCTCACCTTATTTATTGTATGACCCTCGTAGGAGTTCTTAAACCGAACAATTCACCTTATTTATTGAATGACCCTCGTATAAGTCCTTATTCCGAAAAAATCAACTTATTTATTGAATGATCCTCGTAGAAGTCCTTATACCGAAATATTCACCTTATTTATTGAATGACACTCGTAGAAATCCTTATACCGAAAAATTCACCTTATTTATTGAATGACCCTCGTAGATGTCCTTATACCGAAAAAATCACCTTATTTATTGAAGGAGCCTCGTAGAATCCTTATACCTAAAATCTCACCTTATTTATTGAAAGACCCTCGTAGACGTCCTTATAGCGAAAAATTCACCTTATTTATTGAATGTCTCTCGTAAAAGTCCTTATACCGAAAAATTCAACTTATTTATTGAATGTCCCTCGTAAAAGTCTTTATACCGAAAAATTCAACTTATTTATTGAATGACCCTCGGAGAATTCCTTATACCGAAAAACTCACTTTATTTATTGACTGACCCTCGTAGAAGTCCTTATACCAAAAAATTCACCTTATGTATTGTATGACACTCGTTGAAGTACTTACACCGAAAAACTCAACCTATATATAGAATGACTTCATAGAAGTCCTTATAGCGAAAAATTCACATTATGTATTGAATGGTCCTCGCATAAGTCTGTACACCTAAAAATTCACCTTATTTATTGAATGACCCTCGTAGAAGTTCTTAGACCGAACAATTCACCTTATTTATTGAATGCCCGTCGTGGAGGTCCTTATAGGGAAAATTCAGCTTATTTATTGAATGAGCCTCGTAGAAGCCCTTATACCGAAAAATTCACCCGATATTTTGAATGACCCTCGTAGAAGTCCTTATACCGAAAAACTCACCTCATATATAGTATGACCTTCATTGAAGTCCTTATAGCGAAAAATTACCTTATTTATTGAATGACTCTCGTATAAGTCCTTATTCCGAAAAATTCACCTCATTTTTTGAATGACCCTCGTAGAAGTCCTTATAGCGAAAAATTCACCTTATTTATTAAATGACCTCGTTGGAAGTCCATATACGGAAAATCTCACCTTATTTATTGAATGACCCTCGTAGAAGTCCTTATACCGAAAAATTCACCTTATTTATTGAATGACCCTCGTATAAGTCCTTATTCCGAAAAATTCAACTTATTTATTGAATGACCCTCGTAGAAGTCCTTATACCCATATATTCACCTTATTTACTGAATGACCCTCGTTGAAGTACTTATACTGAGAAACTCACCTTATATATAGAATGACTTCATAGAAGTCCTGATAGCGAAAAATTCACCTTATTTTTGAATGACGCTCGGATAAGTCCTTATACCGAAAAATTCACCTCATTTATTGAATGACCCTCGTAGAAGTCCTTATACAGAAAAATTAACCATATTTGCTGAATGACCCTCGTAGGTTTGATTTTATTATTTCCAATCTGTCATTGGCTTCTTATTTTGCTGATGGCTATGCATTCCGTTTTCATGCAGTTTATATGTACTCTCTTTTTTCTCACTTTTTCTTTCTACCTTTTATAGAAGGTCCTGAATTTTATTTTCCGTGTCTCTTATCATTACTGTCAGTCAGTTAAGTGCCATACGTGATAAACGCTTTGGAGAATCTTGTCTAGAAATAGACAAGGCTGACTGGGCAGAAGATTATCCCGCAGTAGGCTGCCATTGCTTTCTGCGGTAGACTGTTAGCCGACCAAGGCTATAAAACCCAATCTGTCCTATTATTTAACCCATAACTGGAGGGAAGAGACAAATTAATACCTTTCCCAAGGGTATTTTTGTGCAAGTAAATAGAAAGGAACTCAACTGGAATTTGAACTCGGCTACCCGATATGTCGTTCCGAGTCGATATCCACTACACCACTACGCACATCTGATTTCACCACAACGCACATCCGACACTGTACCGGGGTTTAATTATTAACAGATACAATCTTAACAATATCTATCTAAACTTATTTATAGATGGAACTTTGTCTGTGTGTGTGTCTGTGTGTCTGTGTGTGTGTCCGTTTATCTGTCTGTATGTCCTTTATACAATTCCACAATTTTTATCAGATTCTCACCAAACTTCACACAAATATTCTTTAGTCTGAGCTCTAGGACCATGGATTAGTTTCAAAGCTTTCATTACACCCGACCTTGTATAAATAGCAAGCAGATCAGGATTAAGGAGAGATAAAAATAATATTGATGGCTATAAAGGACAGAAAGTTGTGAAGCGCCATGATCGCCAACATCCTGAAGGAACAACGCACATCTAATCTAAACTTATTTCTAAATAAAACTTTGTGTGTGTGTGTACGTGTGTGTGTCTGTGTGCGTGTGTGTCCGTTACCTATAGACTCCAAAACGGGTGAACCGATTCTCTTGAAAATTTACACAGTTGTACTATAAGCGTCTGCGAATGTTCTTAGCTAGGTTTTGTGTCGAGGTACCCCCAGTAAATATCGAAAATCGATAATCGAAAAAATCGGGTTACAGAAGGAGTGGTCCAATTTTAATCAAATTTGATACACTCATAGACAAAGACATAAGAAACGATATTCAGAAGTTTCAAGGTTGCAGTTCTTACGATAGTGCAGAAAATCGATAATATATATATATAAAAGACAAGATGTTTGTGTGTGTGTCTGTTTATCTGCCTGTATGTCTGTATTTTTTCAGCACTTTTATTTTCGTTTTTGCTTTGGGTTTGGCTCTAAGTAGGTATAATTGTAGTTCTTAGTCTCAGCCATGATGCCATTTACTCAGAGGACTTATTCAGCCTTAAAAATTCAGTTTACGACGAAAAAAACTTATTTGTTATCGATACCAGGAAATCAAAATTTGACTTACATCCTTTCATTTTTCTTTCAGTCTACGGTTTCGCTTTAACTGGAAACAACTATTGCTTTCAGTCTTTCGTGCCAACGTCCAAAGAGTCTGGGCTCCAAGTCCATGGATTAGTTTTAAAGCTTTCATTACACCCGAGCAACGCCGGGCTATACTGCTAGTAGAAAAAAGAAAAAGAAAAAAAAGAACGAGTTTTTGTAAATGGATGGTAGAACAGGGTTTAAGAGAGATAACAAAAAGACAAAATTAACTAAGAGTTACAAAGTACAAGAAATTGTGGAGAGCCATGAACGCTACCCTCTTGAAGGTTCACGTCACATAGAAGAATAACTAACTTGAGCAAATGGATGACAGAGCTGAGTTTAAGAGAGATAACAAAAAGACAACAATTATTAAGAGCTACAAATGACAGGAAATTGTGGAGAGCCATGATCGCCGACGCCCTGAACGGATACGGCATATAAAAGAATAAAAAAAAAGAATGAGCTTGTGTAAATGGTTGCTAGAACAAAGATTAGAAAAGAATACAAGTAGACAAAATTTGTTAAGAGCTACAAAAGACAGGAAATTGTGGAGAGCTATGATCGCCGACATCCTGAGCGAATACGGCACATAGAAAAAGAAGAAGTTTGTGTAAATGGTTGACAAGTACTGGGATTAGGAGAGATTATAAAAAAGAAAAAACTTATTAAGGGCTAAGAAAGGACAGGAAATCGTGGAGAGACATAATATGCCAAAGTAGGCCCTTCGAGGTGGTGTAATGGTTAGCAAGTTTTTCTCGGTAGACTCATTACATTTGAGTAGTGAGTTCGATCCTCACTGGGTGATCCATACTTTTGGCCTTGTACCACATCTGAGCTACGCTTAGAAAATCACCAAAAATATGCCAGTCTCGAAAGGTCACAGCCCATCAGTCAGTCAGTTAAGTACCATACGTGATACATGGGTTGGGCGATCATGTCTGGAAAGAGACATGACTGACTGGACAGAAGATTATCCTGCAGTAGGTTGCCATCGCTTTCTGTGATAGACTGGTTGCCAGCCAAGGCTATAGAACCCAATCTATCCTATTATTTAACCCATAACTGGAGGGAAGTGACGGATTAATATCTTTACGAAGTGAATGCAACGAATTCAACTAGAATTTGAAAAAGAAAAAAACTTGTCTATTAATTGATATGGCTTGTCCAGAGGATTGTAACATAGAAACCAAGGAATTTGAAAAACTGTCAAAATATAAAGACCTGGAAATTGAAATATAAAAAAATGTGGAAATTGAAAACAAGAGTTGTGTCAGTGATAGTAGGTGCACTTGGAATGATAAAAAAAGGAACAAAACAACACATTGAAAGAATCCCTGGAAACCCCAGCTTAAGAGATATACAAAAATTTTTCTTATGAAGTACAGCCCACACACTAAGGAGAATTTTGTCTATGTAACGCTAGGGATGTTAGGGGAGATAGAAAAAACATGAAATGGAGCCATAACAACACGCCACGACCTGCCTTAGTTCTTCCCGCAGACTTGGTTGGTAGTGCGCCCATAGCAGAAATTTAAATATGATGAAAAATGACATAATAATAATAATAATAAGAAGAAGAAGAAGAAGAAGAAGAAGAAGAAGAAGGAGAAGAAGAAGAAAAAGGAGAAGAAGAAGAAAAAGGAAAAGAAGAAGAAGGAGAAGAAGGAGAAGAAAAAGAAGAAGAGGAAGAAGAAGGAGAAGAAGAAGAAGAAGAAGAAGAGGAAGGAGAAGAAAAAGAAGAAGAAGAAGAAGGAGGAGGAGGAGAAGAAGAAGAAGAGGAAGAAGAAGAAGAAGAAGAAGAAGTCTAAAATTATATTTCAGTTTTGTTTGAAATGAATAATCATTTGACATTTTATTTTCGCCTTGTCTCGTTTTTGCAGGGTCTTGTGTGCTTAGAAACTTTGTAACAAAATATACAAGAAAAAGTCTGTATGCATTACACCGATTCCTCGAAATCACAACATAGCGCTCCCGAACACAACATGTTTCTCTACGGACCAGCTGCTGTTAGACATACATGATGTCTGTAGCTCCTTAAAGAGTAAGCCCATGGGACGGGGCAAACACATGTACTGCGTGGGCAGAGTTTCCATACAACCCAGAACACCAGCGGTTGAACATTTATGACATTCTACTTTTGCGTTCCGTGTTCTTTCAGGTCGTTGGAGATCATCAGTTTCCACACGGGAAAACAATTTTTTTTTTAATCATTTCACCCCGAGCAAGGCGGAAACGCCACTGATGTGCTGGGGGCTACATAAATGTAAAAAGATTAATTAGAAAAGAGTGAGGAGTACAAACTAGTTAGAAAGGAACAATAGAAAGCTGAGAAAGCAGGTGCGATGACAGATACATAGGTGGAGAGAAAGGGAGGGTTATACAGGGGTGGGGAGAGAGCTAGAGTCCAGTGGTTAGTAGATGAGTATTGACTTTGCATTTAAATTTCTGGAGGTTGTAGCCGTCAGGAAAGCAAGAATACGGGAGCGAGTTCCACAGGCGGGAAGTGCGAGAGAAGAAGCTGAAGGAGTAGAATTTACAAAGACGGGAGTATATAGAAAGCGCTTCAATCACTAGATCTTCTTCTTCTTCTTCTTCTTCTTCTTCTTCTTCTTCTTCTTATGTGCCTTGTCCTTTCAGGACGTATGCGATCATGGCTTTCCACGTCTCCCTCCACCTGGTGGCTTTTAGCACGCCTTCTCCTGTTAAACCATGCAACCCTCGTTCCATCATCCACCTGATCAGGACCTTCAAATATGTTATCCGCAGCTTTCCCCTGTCTCTTTTTCCCTCTATCTGGCCTGTTAATATCAGGTTCTCCAAGCCCTCCTTCCTCATTGCATGTCCCAGAAACTTTAGCTGTCTTTTCCTGATGCTCAGTATTAATTTCCTTTTCGTTTCCATCATTTCCAAGACCTCATCATTGCTCATATGTTCGATCCATGATATTCGCAGCATCCTTCTGTAGAACCATATTTCAGTTGCTTCAAGTTTTTCATTCATCTTTGAGGATATTGTTCAGCATTCACAGACATATTGAAAAACTGAAATCACATAGCATTCCAGTACTCTTTTCTTTGCTTCTAGCGAAATTTTCCTGTCTCTTAATACTCTACTCAGCTTCTGTTATGGTGAAACACACCTATCCCTCAGATAATGAACTCTCCCTCGTATATTAATAAGAGTTAACAGGAAGTTAACTCGAGAAGTTCTTGGGAAGTTCTTAGAAGTTCTAGAGAGTTCTTTAGAGTTCTGTTGGAGTTCAGTAGAACTACTAGGCAATTGATATTAGTCGGCAGTTAGCCGAATACTAAGGAGTCAGCTTACAGTGGACGATTACCAAGTTCCTAACATTTTGGGTGCGTTAAGTCGATTAGCAACCGACATAGCACGATTATAACCTTCAGTGCGAAAATTACTCCACAACACCTTCTGGAACGCGTCCTTTGCCATACCAATTCGCTTTCGGATCTGTGTCGCACTTTCCGTCTTCTGTTAAAACACTTCCCAGATATTTGAATATTTGTACCTGTATCCCACACCTGTATTTGGCATTTTGAGCTGCTCTTTTTGCTGATGACCATGCATTCGGTTTTCACAGTAAATTTTCGTCTAGATTCTTACAATATTTCACCTTTCTTTGTAGACATATTATCACTAAGTGGCTTATTTAATAGCGATAATTTTATTTTATGTACACTATGCCTTCAGGACGTTGGCGACCAGTTCTTTGTATCTTTAAGTGTCTTTCTGTCGCCTCTCCTAAAGCTTGTTCCGCCATCAATTGACATAAACTCGTTAGATATTTCATGCGTTATTTTACTAGGTCCCTCTTGTCATCAATCTGCCCGGTGAGTGTCAAATTTTCCACACCTTCTTTCTTCATTATGTGGCCTAGAAATGTCAATCTCCTCTTCCTGATGCAAAGTATAACATTCATTTTCTTCGTCGTTGCTCACATATTCTGTCTATATTATTCTCAGCATCCTTCTGTGGATTCACCTTTCTGTGGCCTCGAGTCTCTTCTTCATCTGTGCGGAATTTATCGAACTGCCATATAGGAGGACTGATATCACGTAAGAATTAAGTGCACCTTTCTTTGTTTCTAAAGAAATTTCTTATTTATTTGCTTAACTTTTGGAAGGCATCTTCCGTTATCCCAGTGTGCCTTCGGACAAAGTAAACTTGGCTGCTGCTCTTGAAACGGACCTCTAATTAGTGGTTAAATGGGGCAGGAAATGGCTTGTAAAATTTAATGCCTCCAAAACAAAACCTCTCTTCTTTAACCACCATAGGGAAACTTTCCTGCCAGCCATCAGTATGGCTGATGTACGTTTCCTTGAGAGTAAAACACTGCGCCTCCTCGGCCTCACTCTCTCTACCGACCTGAAGTGGAATATATCGAATCTGTAGCTGCATCTACTGCCAGGAAGGTTGAGTTTCTATGTCAGGCGAGAAAGTTTTTTTTCTCGTCAGAATTCATCTTGCAAATTTATAAATCTACCATTCAAACGTTGTCATATCTGGTCGGATTCTTCTTTACATCCCGGGGTTCTCGATGAAATCTAAAGAAGGATCTGCAATGTAATCGGTCCTGCCTTGGCATCTCGAATCCAGCTACTTTCTCATCGACGTGATGTAGCTTCCCTGTGTCTTTTCGACAAATATTTTTATGGTAACCGCTCTGACGAGTTTTGTTTCTCCCCTGGAGCACCGACCACGTGAATTTAAGCGTTCTACTAAATTAGCATCTAGGTTCTACCCTTTTACTGTTGAAATAGATAAATCTAACCTCTACTTCTACTCGAACAGTTTATTTTCTCACACTTCCTGGCTGTGGAACTCCTTTCCGTTTACTTGCTTCCCTGATGGCTACTGATAGCTACAGTATCCAAAAATTTCAATGCAATGCCAATTTCCATCTTCTATCTTCTTGAATCCCGTTTATTTTTTATCCTTTCTTCAATACCCTTTGTATCCTGTCTTTTCTCTTCCCTGATAGCTACAATCTCCCAAAATTTAAAGGCAACGTCAATTGCCATCTTCTATCTTCTTGAATCCCGTTTATTTTTTATCCTTTCTTCAATACCCTTTGTATCCTGTCTTTTCTCTTCCCTGATAGCTACAATCTCCCAAAATTTAAAGGCAACGTCAATTTCCATCTTCTATCTTCTTGAATCCCGTTTATTTTTTATCCTTTCTTCAATACCCTTTGTATCCTGTCTTTTCTCTTCCCTGATAGCTACAATCTCCCAAAATTTAAAGGCAACGTCAATTTCCATCTTCTATCTTCTTGAATCCCGTTTATTTTTTATCCTTTCTTCAATACCCTTTGTATCCTGTCTTTTCTCTTCCCTGATAGCTACAATCTCCCAAAATTTAAAGGCAACGTCAATTGCCATCTTCTATCTTCTTGAATCCCGTTCATCTTTTATTCTTTCTTCAACACCACCTGTAACCGGTCTTTTCTCTCACTGTAAACCCCTGTACACTTGTGGCAGTCCCGCCTTGCTTGGGGTGAAAAGACTAAAAACATTCTTTGTTACACTTTCCGTCTTCACAAATTTTTAATTTACGTTAACCTTATTTCATTTTGGTATCTGTAATTTGTCATTTGCAGGGTGAGCGGTTTCTTTTGCTGACAATCATGCTTTCCTTCTTCTCGCAATTGATATTTAGTCCTTTCTTCTTGCTTTCTTTTACTGTGTTCTGTAGGATTTTTTGCAGTTTCCTTTCTGTGTCTGCCACTGGCACTGTGCTATCTACCTTTCTTATACTGCTAAGATTGTGGTCGTCAATAATAAATCCTGGTATGACTTCTAGTTATCTCAGAATCGCCACACTGTATACGTGGAATATGTCCAGTGAGAAGACTTGTCCTTGTCTTACACCCCATTGTAGTTTTGTATATTTAATATATTTATTTTCTTTTCTACCCAGGTGGTTTGATTATTCTTGATTATTCTAGTATCCTTTTCCAAACATGTCAAGGTTGCTTAGCAGTTACAAGATGTTTTTTTTAATTTTATTTTGAGACATCTGCAAACATGTTAACTTCACACAGACAAAAAAATGCTCTGTAAACGCATATATTCGTCCTGAAAATAATTCATGATTCCTTTTATTAGCGAAATACGGCAGCCGCTCTTAGTTTTGTAGTGTGGATGTGTATATTGTTTGTATATTTTGGTACGTATTGGTTTGATTTTTGGTTCATTCTCTCCCTCCCTCACTTATTTTCATATCATTATGTTTTTAGATATATTTTTGTAAAACAAATAGTAAAAGACTATTATATGTAAAAGAAAATTGCTATGTCATCAGTTTTTCCCCCGTCTTTTAGCCCCCCCCCCCGCTGTGAATCTATGGCATTCTGGTATATGTAGGATTGAAAGGTGATGGATATTTTCTTGTGGTCAATGAACAAATTGTAATTGATTGGTCGTGAGTCTGATTAGCTAGGTCTAAGATAGAAAGTGTTGACCGACTAATCCGACTTCCCCTTCGGCCTTGTACCAAAATTATTGTATTATTTAAAATAATAAATATACATTCGTCCTAAAATTTGAATACTGAGTGGAGTTGTACAAAAGGCAGAAAAACCAGAAAGAATTTTTTTCATTTCACTATAGATTAACCATTCCAGGTTATATATATATATATATATATATATATATATATATATATGGGAAAATTATTTCTTTGTTCTAAAATGTCATTAAAAATGACAACATTAATAATTTGAATAATAAATATTAAGTTGTCCCAAAAGTTCGTAAACACTTGCGAAATGGGTCTATCTGGTCCAGCACAATCGAGACAAGCGATGGGTTCAGAAAGGGCAAGAGACACCGTCGGTTCCAAAACAAGATCGATTCGGCAAGAAAGTCATGTTGTGCGTTTAGTGGAACTTTGAGTTGGTTCCGAATGGTCGTGCCATCAGTGTCGAACTTTACTGTCAGCAACTTGATCGGCTCTCCGAAAAGTTGAAGCAAAAGTACCCGGCTCTGATAAACCGAAAGCGCGCTTTGATGCTGCAGAACAATGCCAAGGAAGACCAAAGACAAGTTCGAAGAGCTGGACGGCGTTGAGGTTCTGCCACATCCAGCCTATAGCCCTGACTGTGTCAAGAATTCTATGATTTGAAGCCGGCTGAATGGTACTTTGATCAGATTCGAAAGCTTGCAGATTGATGGCAGAAAGTCTTGGAAAATGATGGTCTTTATTTTGAGCAATAATTTTTGTTGTTTTTGCGAGTAAAATTTCAATTTTTTGCAAGTGTTTTCTGGTAACCTTAGATTACTTGGCGAGTAAAATTTCAATTTTTTGCAAGTGTTTTCTGGTAACCTTGGATTACTTAGCGAGTAAAATTTCAGCTTTTTGCAAGTGTTTACGAACTTTTGGGACAACCTAATATTATCACTACTAACTGCAGTTTGGATCATAGATTTATTCTAAACACCGCACTCTTTTCCTTAGCTGCATATTTCGTGCTTTGCCAGGGCTATATATGATTTTCAAATTCAGAATTGCCCTCCTCTTAGACTAGTTCCCAGTCAAATCTGAATAGTCTAGTCTGACTTACTATTTTACCCATAACTGGGGTTAGATTCAGCGTTGTCCTTCTAAACTGGCTGCCAACCAAATCTAAAGAGACCGATTCACATAAAGTCTTTTTTCTCTTTCACCTCTAATGAACCTTTAAATCTTGGTAGCATTATCACCTTTTTTTTCGGGTGTGTCTTGCTCAGTAACCCACTAGTTTGAGTGGCTCTTGAACCTTGTTACAAGGTGAGCATCATTGTATAAAAACGCTATAGTATAAATATATTGTGCGTTAATTCAAATAACATTGTAAAAAATTAACAAATTTATTTGTTAAACAAATAAAACATTAAAAGTTACAGAGAGCAAATGACACTGCGGATTGAGCAAGCTTTTAGTTACAAAACTGTATTGATCTTCATAATCACCATCTTTACCTATTCATTTTAACTATAAAACTAATACAACAACAAAGGTCAAAACAATCCAGATCATTGGCTGCCGTTTTGTTACCCACTAATTCCTTGACATCTATTATCCAAAACAATTTATAATATCTTAACAATTTAATACGCAATGGTATTGGTCTTGACCTGGCATCTCACCGTCAGTCACTTTCTCACCGACATCTTCGCTGTGCTTATTTTTTGTATAAATACTTTCACGGTAATTGTTCTGAAGAACTTTGAGGTATGTGGCCACATAGGGCTTTTGAATTCATATTTGTCTTGCTCCTTGACTGGTTGCCAATCGGCAGAAGAGTTTTTTGTTATACTACTTAACCCATAACTTTGGGTTTCAGAGATGGATTCATATCTTCCCCCAATGTTATTTGAAAGTAAGTGAATGTGGCGAAATACATTAGAATTCGAACACGGCTCTCCGTTTTCTCTGTGAAGTTAAGCAGTGTCGAGATCGTTTAGTATTTATAAGGGGGACCGTTTCTGGAACACCATAAGTGGCATCATACAATATGAAATGTATTTTGCTTTTACATAACTCACGAAGGGTTGAAAAACCGTAATAAATAAAATCAATGCCAAGCAGACATCCATTTAACTACTGATTAAGCTCAGCGTTGCTTAACTTTGGCGATAGGTTCAGAACTAATGTTTCAACATGAATCAATTGCTGGGTCTGCTGTCAGGAATGTTTTTTTTAATCATATCACCCCGAGCAAGGCGGTAAAGCCACTGATGTGCAGGAGGCTACATAGGAGTGAAACGATTGGAAAAGAGAAAACCGGAAACCGCATCCTAAACAGGAAACAAGGGATGAGCCTCTTCACCTGTTCAATAGACGTAGGTGGAGTGTGAACCGGGCGATAGTTAAGTGAATCGGGCGATAGTTTTATGGCATGTTTTAAGGTTTCAATTACTTTGAATCAAATATTTTTCTTCGATCACTCTTGGTTTTATTGGATTGTTAAACAGTTCCCGTTTTTGGGTCGCCCTGTACTTTTATGGTAATTGTTCTGATGAAGTTTCTTCTTTCTTTTTTGTTATTCCCCACCCACTCACAGATAAATTGGACAAGTGGGAACTAGGTGGAACTTCATGGAGATTCTGAGATATTATGGTGATTGTAGTAAGAATGGTAAGTAAGAATATTTTGGTATAAGGAATACTGTGGCATGTTTGAGTCAGTAATTGTGGCTAGCTAAGTTTATGATAAGGCAGATTAGAACCAGCTTTTACCTATCTACCTTTTTTCCCCTATGCCAAATTATAGTATTTGCAAAATAAATATTAATTTCTGGTACGTAGACTTTATGAATTTAGGCACAGTACTAGATTGGCGGCAAGGTCTCACCATTTTACAGCTGAAATGGCTAGATATACCATACTTCTATTTTTCTCTCCAGAACCTATTTTACATATTTATAAGTCTACTAATCGTCCATATCTTGATTATTGCTGCCATATCTAATCTAGTACTACTTGATTCTTGATAAAGGCCAAAGAAGAATATGCAATATTATTGTTCCTGACCTGGCATCTCGCCTTCAATCACTTTACCACCGACAAAATGTAGCTTTGCTGTGATTTTTTTTATGTAGATAATTTCATGGTAATTGTTCTGAGGAACTTTCCTCTTTCTTTTTTGTTATTCCCCACCGACTCACAGATAAATTGTACACGTAGGAATTAGTTAGAACTTCATAGAGACTGTGAGGTATTATGGTGGCTGTAATAAGAATGTTAAGTAACAGTGCGTTGTTTTGGTGTAAGGAATATTGTGGAATGTTTGGGTCAGTAAATGCGGCTAGCTAAGATAGTACAAATTGAATACCAGCTCTCCTCCATCCCTTCGTTTGGCGCTGTAGAATTTTTTTGTATTGGCAAAATAAATATTTCTTTTCTGTACGATATCTAGACTTTATGAATTTAAGCGCAGTACAAGATTGGCCACAATTTTACACTTGAAATGGCTAGATATAAACCGTCAGTTCTATGCTAGAGATTTCTTCTATTGCCCTTCACACTTATGGAACTCTCTTCTGATTTCTACCTTTCCAGCTTTCTTTAATCTTCAAAAGTTTAAATGCAATATCAGTCGTTATCCACCATATTCTTAATTTCTCTTTTATTATTGGTTTCACTCCTTAAGGATGGTTCTCTTATATATTTATATCTGGTAATTGTTCTGTTGTGGTGCAGTGGATATCGGCTCTGAACGAGAAATCGAAGAGCCGAGTTCAAATTCCAGTTGAATTCATCGCATTCACTTACGCGCAAATACCCTTGGGAAAGGTATTAATCCGTCTCTTCCTTCCAGTTGTGGGTTAAATAACAGGACAGATTGGGTTCTATAGCCTTGGCTGGCAACCAGTTTACCGCAAAATGCAATGGCAACCTACTGCGGGATAATCTTCTGCCCAGTTAGTCATGTCCCTTTCGAGACATGATTGCCCAAAGCGTGTATCACGTTAACTGGCTGGAAAGTGAGGATTGGCACTTAATTGACTGAATTGTTCTCATGAACTTACCTCGATGGTACATAGACTGCATGAATTCTTGTTCTTTTAATGCCCTGCCTCTTTAATAGCATTTTTCTCATACTCTCTTACATTCAGTAACCTCTTGCATCTTAGTGGCTTTATTGCCTTGCCCAGAGTGAAATGATTAAAAAAAACGTCCGTAATTACTAAAGACGTGATAGAATACATTACACTTGGCAAACACTCTGGGGGTTTCCGTATGAGAAGGGACGTGTCATTTTTTTTTGTGTGTGTGGGGATACATAAAAAATCTATTGTTGTGTCAAAGAGAGAAGAATGAAGCAGAAATAATGTCGACATTGCTAAAGATCGCCCATTCACAGTCACTGGGAAAGGCATTTTCAAGACCACCAACGATGTCAGTACACTAAATAAAATTGTTGAAGCTGTCATGAAAGCCAAACAAATATTCATCTCTTCAGATGATCATGACTCTCCACAACTTCCTAAAGTTCAGATCCCTAAATAAGTTTTGTTTCCTTACTCCTCCAAGTCCCTTTTCTGCAATCTGCTTACACAATCTAGTTAGGTGTGGATGTGCGGGTGCTCCAATGATAGTGCCACGGAATGAGAATTCTGAGAGATGAGTTCGAATTCCACTATGGTTCCTTACACACAATTTTGAACAAATACACTTGAGAAAGGTATGAGTCCATTTCCTTTCTTAAATATGAGATAAATAGTAAAACTTGTATTTGGAAAAATCATTCTTCTAAAAGAATTTGTTAACACAATATTCACTCACCAAATCTGCCTCTTTCCCCTCAAGCTATAGGTTAATCAGTAAGACATGTATCACTAAATGATTATTATTTTCAAAAAATTATAATATAAAAAATATTTTTTGGCTTTAAATAACTTGCAAAGTTTTGATTCAGCGTAGAAAATGAAGGAATGAATCAAAACTATTTAAACTCTTTGCTGAGAGAGGAAGAAATGAATTTCTATGAAGGTATTTGCTTGTAATAAAATCGACTGGATTCGAACTCGGCTTGTTGGTTTCTCATTCAGAGCTGTTATCCATAACACCACCCGCGAATCTATGTGTTACCAGAAAGGCTACTGTTTAATAAAATCCACCCCAAAACAACAATTACTCTATCTGCATGTTCCCCAACCCAAAACAAAGATGCTAATTTGAAATGACTTGCTGTCAATCGAATTTCCAGTCGCAGGGTACACTTTGGTAGGGTATGAAATAGTAATAGGAATGAAATCATAAAATACCGGCCATAATTATTAGGCCACCCCAGTGTTTCAAATAAATGATGTATTCCATACAATTTTTTAGTATTTATTGCCAAGTGAATAATTATAAATGAAAATAGAATGGTTCGTTGCATTCACTTACGCGAAAATATCCTTGGGAAAGGTATCAATTCGTCTCTTCCTTCCAGTTATGGATTAAATAACAGGAAAGATTGGGTTCTGCAGCCTTGGCTGGAAACCAGTCTACCGCAGAAATAAATGGCAACCTACTGCGGGAGAATCTTCTGCTTAGTCAGTCATGTCTCTTTCGAGACATGATCGCCCAAGCGTGTATCACGTATGACACTTAACTGCCTGAATAATAACAAAAGACCCATTCTATTTACATTTAGCAATAAATACTAAAAATAATATGAAATACATAATTTCTTTTAAAAAACTGGGGTGGCTTAATAATTATGGCCGGTAGTGTACATTTGTTAGAAGTTCAGAGAAATCAAGTGATATTTTATTTACTTGAAAAATAATAGAATAAAATATAAATAAAGCTCTTTTGCTCTGTCCGCCATACTTTCAATGTAAAGTTCGTGCGTAGATTTGCGAGGTTAGGGTTATGTTCACATGAAGTTGAAACATCAGCTCCCGTACGATCCCCCGTCGAGCCTAGATGGGGTGAGCGCTTGGGTGATTGGTTGGATTTTTAGCGGCATATCATATTTCTATAGATTATTTAATATCTTCATCTTAATATTTTGTACGCAATTTTAAGAATTCAACTAAATAAGATAAAAGATATTGTGAGTCTTCAGCAAAAGATATTCAGCACAGAATGTTATACTTCCAGGCCAAACATGTAGATATGTTTTTCTAGGTATTTTAGCATAAAAATGTACTGTTGGTCATTTTACTAAAAAAAAAAAGACTGTTAGTCATTTTATTATAAAACGAGCAGGCGTTGCTCGGGTGTAATGAAAGCTTTAAAACTAAACCATGGTCCTGGTGCTCAGACTCTTTGGACGTTGCCACGAAAGACTAAAAAGCAATAGTTGTTTCCAGTTAAAGCGAAACCGTAGACTGAAAGAAAAATGAATGGATGTAAGTCAAATTTTGATTTCCTGGTGTCGATATCAAAAGTTTTTTTCGTCGTAAACTGAATTTTGAAGGCTAAATAATTCCTCTGAGTAAATGGTATAATGGCTGAGACTAAAAGCTACAATTATACCTACTTAGAGCCGAACCCAAAACAAAAACTAAAATAAAAGGACTGAAAAAAATACAGACATACAAGCAGACACACACACAAACATCTTGCCTTATATATATATATATATATATATATATATATATATATATATATATATTATCGATTTTCTGCACTATTGTAACAACTGCAACTTGAAACTTCTGAATATCGTTTCGTATGTCTTTGTCTATGTGTGTATCAAATTTGATTAAAACCGGACCACTCCTTCTATAACCCGATTTTTTCGATTATCGATTTTCGATATTTATAGGGGGTACCTATACACAAAACCTAGCTAAGAACACTTATAAGACGCTTATAGTACAACTGTGTAAATTTTCAAGAAAATCGGTTCACCCGTTTCGGAGTCTATAGGTAACGGACACACACACATACAGTCACACACACAGAGAAAAAAGTTCCATTTATTATATGTTTAGATGTATTGTTGATAATTCTGCTATAAAATGTATTATTGTTAATTCTACTATAAAATGTATTGTTGATAATTCTACTATAAAATGTACTGTTAGTATTTCGACTAAATGTACAGGTAATTCTACTATAAAATGTATTATTGGTAATTCTACTGTAAATAAAATCAATAAATCCCGGACCTAACTAATAAAGCAACAACTTGTAGGCAAAATTAGACTTTATTCATCGATTTAGTCTCTTTCTAAGAGATACACTAATTCCGACGCTTCTTTAACAATTCGATGCCATTTTTGTTGAACGATTTGTACTTGGCCTCAAAATACGCCTCCGTTTTCGATATCATTTCTTCCTTGGAGCCAAATCTCTTTCCCTGTGGCATTCTTTTGAGGTCTGCAAACAGCCAGTAGTCACTGGGGGCCAGATCTGGAGAATAGGGTGGATGCAGAAGCAATTCAAAGTGCAATTCATGGAGTTTTGTCATAGTTGCGATCGACTTGTGACACAATGAGTTGTCTTGGTGAAAGATCCCTTTTTCTTATTGATTTGTGGCCGTTTTTTTAGCGATTTCTTCCTTCAAATGCACCAATAATGCTATATAATATTCGCTATTGATGGTTCTTCCTGTCTCAGGGTAATCGATGAAAAAATACCTTGTGCATCCTAAAATACATTGGTCAAAATCTTGCCTGCTGATGTTTTAGTTTTTGGTCACTTTGGACGGCTTTCACCAGCTGCTGTCCCCTCAATTGACTGTCGATTTGACTCCGGAGTGAAGTGATGGATCCATGTTTTATCGATTGTCACATATTTACGCAACAGTTCCTTCTTATTGTGCTGAAACATTTGCAAACAACACTCTGAATCGACGACGTGTTGTTGTTTTTGATCGACTGTAAGCAAACACAGCAACCACTTTGAACACAGCTTTCTCCTTGACAAATGTTCATGCAAAATGTTGAATACACTGCCTTCTGATATGTTCAACTCCTCTGCTATCTTACGCAACATTCAACTTACGATCGACCAAAACAAGTTTACTGTGAACTCAGTTTTCTCCTTGACAAATGTTCATGCAAAATGGTGAATACACTGCCTTCTCATATGCTCAACTCCTCTGCTATCTCACGCAACTTCAATTTACGATCAGCTTTTGTAGATCTTTTGGTGTTTTCCGGGACAACTAGCAATTTTGGGCGACCTGAGTGTTCAGCATCATTAGTGTTTGTACGACTGCGTTTAAAGTCAGCGTACCACCTCCTAACCCTTGTATCCGACGTAGCAGAATCCGAATACCACTTATCAAGACATTGCTTTGTTTGAACAGTATTTTTCCACCAGAATGTAAGTTTTATCAGCATACGAAATTCAGATTTTTCTATTATTTTGAAAATTTGCAACAGTAACTTCACTTAAATAACTGCAATTTGTAAACTAATAATCTGATTGGCCCCAAATTTTGTCAACTGCTATTTCAAGGTTAGTACTTCAAAAAAATTATATGGATTTTTCATTAGTAGCGCCATATATATGTCAGGTTGGTGACTTATTGAGTGATGTGTTATTCTTGATGAAATTTATTGATAATCTAGCCAAACTTATTTATAAATGGAACTTTGTCTCTCTGTGTGTGTATGTGTGTGTGTGCCCGTTACCTATAGACTCCGAAATGGCAGAACCGATTTTCTTGAAAATTTACACAGTTGTACTATAACCGTCTGCGAGTGTTCTTACCTAGCTTTTGTGTCGAGGTACCCCCGATAAATATCGAAAATCGATAATCGAAAAAATCGGGTTATAGAAGGAGTGGTCCAATTTTAATCAAATTTGATACACTCATAGACAAAGACATAAGAAACGATATTCAGACGTTTCAAGGTTGCAGTTGTTACAATAGTGCAGAAAATCGATAATATATATATATATATATATATATATATATATATATATATATATATAAGGCAAGATGTTTGTGTGTGTGTGTCTGTTTATCTGTCTGTGTGTCCTTTATACAAATCCACAATTTTTATCCGATTCTCATCAAACTTCACACAAATATTCTTTAGGCTTTTGGTCAGGTCATGGGCGACGTATTTTTTCCAATTTCTCTCCGATATTGGAATTCGATACCCAGATATCAGATCAGGTCTGATCAAGATCAAGATTTCAGCCCTTTTATCATACTGCAGAATCTGCTCTAACTTGGTAAAATCATAGTTTTTAGACTTAAACATTAAGAGATCTTCTCAGACGACTCATTTTCCCCGATATCGGAAATCGGTACCTACGTTTTCGCTTTAACTGGAAACAACTATTTCTTTTTAGTCTTTCGTGCCAACGTCCAAAGAGTCTGAGCTCCAGGACCATGGATTAGTTTTAAAGCTTTCATTACACCCGAGCAACACCGGGTTATACTGCTAGTTTAACTATAAAATGTGTTGATGATCATTTTGCAATAAAAATATATTTCTGATAATAATCACTTGTATAGAAATGTATTTCTGATATTCTTTGTTTTAATTATTTCACCCCAAGCAAGGTGGTACCGCCCGTAGTGCGCAGGGTGTTACAGCGAGAGAATAAAAACTGGGTACAGAGGTTATTTAGGAAAGAATAAAATATGAACGCGATTTGAGAGGATAGATGGCTATTGACGTTGGATTTAATTTTTTGGAAATTGTAGCTATCAGGGAAGCAAGTAAACAGAAGCGAGTTTCAGAGACGGGAAGTACGAAAAAAAGAAACTGTTGAAGTAGAAGGGGTGGTTACATTTAACTATTTGAACGGTAAAAAGGTGGGACCTAAATGCCAACCTAGTAGCGCGCTTAAATTCATGTGGTCTGGGTCCAAGGGAGAAAAACTCGTCAGAGCTGTTGCCATGAAAATATTTGTAGAAAAGACAGAGGGAAGCCACATCACGTTGATGAGTAAGTGACTGAAGTCGAGATGCCAAGTCAAGAAACTGCAAAAATCTATTTTTATACTTTCATAGTGCTTCGATAATTATTTGGGGGGTGGTTAGCTATTTACCCTTAGCTGGGACTAAGATACTACCACCCTGAGTCAGGAAGAACTGAAGAACAAAAGAAATTACGAAGGGGTACCACGCTCTTCAAAACCTCTAATCTTCTGATCATAGGATTTGCTGCCGGATGTAATCTATTGTCACACCCAGGACTAGCAATCTCTTGGGAATACCACGTGCCGTAAACTTGAATGTGCAGGTGGTGTAATGCACTGGTAATTGATAACTGAATTCTAATTCCAGTCACTCAGGTGCCATACGCGAAACACGCTTGGGCGATCATGTCTCGAAAGAGACATGACTGACTAGGCAGAAGATTATCCCGCAGTAGGTAGCCATTGCTTTCTGCGGTAGATTGGTTGTCAGCCAAGGCTATAGAACCCAATCTGTCCTATTATTTAACCCATAACTGGAGGGAAGAGATGGATGAATACCTTTTCCAAGGGTATTTGCGCGCAAGTGAAAGCAATGAATTCAAATGGAATTCGAACTCGGCTCCCCGATTTCTCGTTCTGATCCGATATCCACTGCGCCACAACGCACATCCATAATTCCAGTATAGTTCCTTATATTCACTTACATGCCAAATCCTACAACCTAAAATTATTTTCTGGCTTTAAATCACCTTCAAAAATTGATAAGCCGTAGGAAACTAATCTATATATATAAAAGACAAGATGTTTGTTTGTGTGTGTGTGTGTGTGTGTCTGTTTGTCTATCTGTATTTTTTTTTTAATCATTTCACCCCGAGCAAGGCGGACTTTATCAGTTATCCATCACACCCAGATGGTGCATAGGGCAGCAACTTTTTTGTTACTGTAACAAACTTTTTTACGGGGCAGGGTTGTTAGACCTGCACCCAACCCCCAAACCTGGAGGACCGGTGGGCCATTCTTGGTCCTTACGTTTACAGCACCTGGAATTCCCAAATGGTCACCCATTTAAGTACTGACCAGGCTAAATGTTGCTTTACTTCGGTGATCGGTCGGGCACCGGTGTATTGAACACGATATAGCCGTAGACGTATGCCCTTTATACAGATCCACAATTTTTATCTGATTCTCACAAAAACTTCACAGAAATATTCTTTAGACTTCCGGTCAGGTCATGGCTTACTTATTTTTTCCGATTCCTCCCCCACGAGATCTTTATATTTAAAAGACAAGATGTGTGTATGTGTGTATGTATGTGTGTGTGTGTGTGTGTGTCTGTTTGTATGTCCTTTATACAAATCCACAATGTTTATCCGATTCTCGTCCACGTAATTCAGACCAGCAAGCATGGCGCAGTGAGAGAAAGTGGGAAGTGAATCGTTCAGTGACAGATGTATGGACAAAAAAACCGTTGGCCCAAACCCAGCAGCCTTTAAATGGTTGAATGAAGGTGCTCACTCCAACAATAGGAGTCACCAGTATTGAAAAAAGTGATAAGGATTTTTTGCGAGTAACCACCGCTGCCAGCTGCAGCCTGGCACAGTGTAATCCACGTAATCCACGAGTGAACTTCCACTCGCTTGCCTTCTTCTGGCTGATTGTGGTAGCGGCAGCGACGTCTTTTGGGCAAAAGACGCGTCCTTTCTTTTTGTATTGCATGCTGGTTGTGTTGTTGGAGAAGTTCTACGGCTTCGAGATCAACCTTTCAACAATCTACATTTTTCGTGCCAACGTCCAAAAAGTCTGAGCTCCAGGACCATGGATTAGTTTTAAAGCTTGCAGTACACCCGAGCAACGCCGAGCTATACTGCTAGTCAATCAATAGAAGCGAGTTGTGGGTATGCTCCAAGCATTTAATACGCGGACGCGCGCGCACACACACACACACAGAGAGAGAGAGAGAGAGAGAGAGAGAGAGAGAGAGAGAGAGAGAGAGACACACACACACACATGTGCACAAAATTAGACATTGGAATAATATATTTCTCTTTCACTCAATTCGGGCAACTCTTACCCTGAGAGATAAATTTCTAGACAAAAAATACTCAATTTTTAAGCCATAACAATTCTTAGAGTTTATTGAATATTTTAAAAATTATTTGGTAATTAATAGATTTTTTGTTTTTAATTAAAAAAATTTTTTTAAAAAGTTGTCTGAAGTTATATAGGTTTGTCGTAGTTATATAATTACATTAAAGTTACCTAATATAAATTGGTTGACCAAAAAGTTCGTACGTATATGAAGAAGAAAATTATTTAATACACCGAGTAAAATTTTCGATATTAAAAGAACTATGACTCGTCAAGTTATTAAAAATGATTGTTAACTACCTGATGAGACATTGTTCTTTCAATATCGAAACCCAATGTACAATGTACTGGCCTGATTATTTACGATAAATTTTTATTGCGAAAATGTGTGTCATTCGTCAGGATTCGAACCTGCGACTCCTATCTACATATAGTCCAGTAGATATAAATATATAATACTGTTTAATTAAAAACAGAGTATCTACTTAAATATGAGTATTGATCAAAAATAATGTTCAAATAAATCATTTCAAATCTATCTATCTATCTATCTATCTATCTATCTATCTATCTATCTATATATATATATATATATATATAGCCCCGGGGTAGAGTCGCCGACGGACGCCATTTCGGTCGGGTTTCAATCCTGGGTAAAAAGGCAATCGGAGTCTAAGCGTACTGATGAGCTGTGATACGGAGAAACAGATCTGTCTACGGATGACAATATATATATATATATATATATATATATATATCAACTAATCCCCTGATGAGAAGCGCACACAGCAGCTTGGAAACGCGAAAATTTTTGTGTAGTGATATTATGAATTTATAAACCATTGTAACAATCATTACAGTGTAATGCTCTACGTTGTATTGAGCACTTTTTATAAAAGTAAATATATGAATACCAGGTAAAAAAACCTACGAGTTCTATAACTTTGCTACAACCATTACTATATATATATATATATATATATATATATATATATATATATATAACTCACGTGTAATGATTACCATAGCAAACACGTAGAGAAAACTTCTAGAAATAAAAATAAATGATTATATGAACAAAAAAGTAATCTTTTAATAAACGTCCCACTAAATGCAAGAGTTGCTTACCCTAATGTGTTTAACGATAATTTTGGTTTAAAAATGATATTTCCAGTAAAATAATAATTGAATTAAAATAATTAAAGCAGAAAGCAATTTACTAAGACGATAATTTTTGGATAGTGCTTTAATCGCTAGAATGCGCACATTAAATTACGCCCAGTTTTTTTAAATCGTTTCAATACTGATTGCAGATCTTCTATTATCACAATGTGAAACTTAAATGATGGAAACATAAAAAAATGAAAAGAATCTAAATTGAAATTTCAGCTGTCTTTTAGTTTTTGATAAAGCGACTGTGTTCCTTCATGACGTTGGCGATCCATAGTGTCTTGTGCTTTAATAAACTTAGTCTTTTTATTATATTTCCTTAACCCATCTAGTTACCCAAGTTCGTAATTTGGTTATGCGTTGTTTTTTTATCTTCTGCTATCCTGGCTTACATCTGCCTTGAGAGTATCAAACTTTCCAAGCCTTCCTTCCTCGTTATTATGCGTCCAAGAAATTTTAACAGTCTCATGATTAATCACAACAGCGTAAGCACTGTTTTAATCTAAAAGGACGAAACGCGTCACATGGAAAATCTTTTTTTCCATTTATCCTAAAACTGTTTTTCTTATATAAAAAGTTATATATGGACCCCCCACCAAAATAACACAAACACACACACAAACACACATACAAACACGCACACAAACACACACGCAAACACAGACACACAAACACACACCAACGCACAAACACACGCAAAAATACACACAAACACATACACAAACACACACACACACAAACACAGACAGACACAAAAACAGACACACACAAACACACACAAAAACACACACAAGTACAAACACATACACAAACACACACACAAACACACACACACAAACACACACACACAAACACACACACGCAAACACAAACACAAACAGGCAAACTGACACACACAACACACACTCAAACACAAACACACACACAAACACTCACAAACGCACACACGCACACACAATAATATATATTTATTCATTTCATATGTAATTCAATATTTTACATTTGCGAAATAGCCATTTCAACAGGTTCTTAGAACCCAATTTATTCAACCACAGCCAGTTGTAAAATAAAGAAATTTTAGTTTGACTGAAAATAAAAATTATTTCAGAAAAGGAAACGGCATGAAAGAATGGTTTGGAAAAGTTTAAGAAGAGGAGAGAAGAGAAATAGTAGCTCCCTAAACTAGAGTGTCAATAGGACAATTTGTCCTTTTCCCTTTCATCATGAAAGATTTTATTACAATTCTAATCATTGCTTTTTAAGCTATAAACATTGACGAGGGAGTGAAGATAGTTAAAATAAAAGCGGTGCCAAGGGAAAAACTGTCCTTTTGACACTCCGTGTTTTTGTAGGCACAGAAGTTCATGTTTGCTTATATATATATATATATATATATATATATATATATATATAAAGCAATGCTAATATAAAAATGAGAACATCATTAATTTATTCTTTCTTTTCTAACCAGAATCATAACATTCCTTATAATGACAAGTACTTGAATAAATACTTCTTGAACAGTTTTGTTTTAGATTCTAACCGGATGTGCGACAGCTAATACGCAAACTAGAAAAATGTGATAATGAATTAAACAGGCAGCCCGTGTCAGTCGATTTCTATACAACTCGTTTGGATACATTCTTGCTTCCTAAATATATATATTTCTATTTCTCTCTCCCTCTTTCTCTCACTGTATATCTGCCACTTTTTTTGTCTCTGTTTCTTTTTCTGTATCTCTGTCTCTTTCTTTTTCTCTCTCATTCTCTGCCTCCGTCTCTCTGTGTTTCAGTCTCTCACTTTCTCTCTGTACGTCTTTCACTCTCTGCCAGTTTCTTTCTGTCTCTCTGTGCCTCAGTCAATTTTTGCTTCTGTCTGTCTGTCTGTCTCTCTTTCTCTATCTCTGACTCTCTGAGTCTTTATCTCTCCTCTTTCTTCCTGTCTCTACCTCTTCCCTTCTCTTTCTCTCTGTCAGTTTCTATCCGTATCTCTCTGCATCCCTGTATCTCACTTTCTCTTTCTCTGTCTCTGTCTCACTGTATCTCTCTTTTCCTCTGTTAGATACTTTGTTTCTGTCCCCGTCTGTCTATCTCTGTCTGTACGCGTCTCTGTCTCACTGTATCTCTCTTTTCTTCTGTTAGATACTTTGTTTCTGTCCCCGTCTGTCTATCTCTGTCTATACGCGTCTCTGCCTCTCTCATTTTTTCTCTTTCTGTTTCTCTTTATCTTTGTCTCTCTCTTTCTAATTGTCTCTATCTCTTATTCTCTCTCTGTCTCTGCGAGTTTTTGTCTCTCGTTGTCTCTCACTTTCTTTTTGTCTCTGTATCTCTTACTCTCTCTTTGTGTCTGTCAGTTTCTCTGTTTTTGTCTCTCTCTGTATATCTGTGTATTTGTCCCTCTTTTCCTTCTTTCTCTATATCTCTGTCTCTGTCTCTGTCTGTCTCTTTCTCTCTCTTTGTCTCTGCCAGTTTTTCTCTGTTTCACGTTGTCTCGGTCTGTTTCTTTCTCTCTATCTCTGTCTTTCTTTCTCTCTCTTTGTCAGCTTCTTTGTTTCTGTCTCTGCTGTCTCTCTCTTTCTATGACCGTCTCTCTGTCATTGTCTCTCGCTTCCTTCTTGTCTACCTCTCTTTTTGTCTCTGTCAGTTTCTCTCTATTTCACGTTGTCTCGGTCTGTTTCTTTCTATCTCTGTCTCTCTTTCTCTCTCTCTCTTTGTCAGTTTCTTTGTTTCTGCCTCTGCTGTCTCTCTCTTTCTTTGACTGTTATTGTCTCTTTCTCTTCGTCTTCCTCTCTCTTTGTCTCTCTCAGTTTTTCTGTTTTTGTCTCTCTCTCTTTCTTTCTGTCTGTATATGTTTTCTCTCTTTTGTCTATGTAAATCTCTCTCTCTCTCTCTCTTTGCGTCTGTCTCCCTCTTTCTTTCCGTATCTTTAATTTTTTTCTGTATCTCCGTCTCTGTCTCTCTGTCGTCCTGTGTCGCTGTCTCTCTCTTTCTCTGTGTCAACATAACTGCATAGAATCTCTCGAAATCTACATCTTCCCTCAAAGATATGTTAGTAAAGTATATTTCTTTTGACTTACATGGCTACACTGCATGTAGGTGGTCCTTGCTGTCGTGTTTGGTGGTCGTAAGGGACACTTTGACGCCTCGGTTGTCCTTGCCATTCGAAGCTGACTGAAGAAACACAAGTCCCCCTGATACAGACTTTAGCTCCGAGCCTTACAAGCCATTCTCAAGGGTCTTGTACGACATTTGCTTATATTTAGTGCTAACTTTTCTCTAAGGATTCTATTACTTTTTTCTATTATTACCAACTAGACTAACTTTCCGAAATGCACACACACACACACACACACACACACACACACACACACACACACACATATATATATATATAAACAAAAAACCGGAAATTTAAAAAAAGAGTGCTTGATTTAAATGATTTAAGGTTTTGCATGTCTCACTTGTTATTTTATTTGTTTTATTTTTTTTTTTTACAAATTCTTGACAGATAATGTGTTTGGTCGGAAAGAACAACGCGTTTTGAAGAATGAATAAAAGCCTTTATTCTAACGTAACGATCATGCAACTTCTTTAAAAACCATTATTAGCAGTGTTAAAAAGAAATTCTTTGATTCCTTGTTAAAAGAAATTAAAATTTTTGAAAGAGATGATGACAGCATCTGATTCAAATTCAAACGCGGTGAGCAAGTCGATCGATTACGTGTGCAACTAGATTGCCATCTTGTTCCCGCCCTTTTTCCGTTGAAATAGTTAAATGTAACCCTCTCTTCTACTCTATAGTTTCTTTTCTCGCAATTTCCGCCTGTGGAACTCCCTTAGTTATCGTTATTAGTGCTATGTAAATGCTACAAGAAAAAATTATATTTTGATCACCAGTTTGAACAACATCATTACGTTCACACGCTCGGGCATTCTTTCTTTCTCTCTCTCTTTCTTTAACATACTTTGTCTCTTTTTTATTGCATTTTTTCTGAAACACTTTCTATCTTTCTTTTCCGTCACTCTTTCTATCTTTCTTTTTCGTAACTCTTTCTTTCTTTTGCGTCACTCTTTCTATCTTTCTTTTTCGTCACTCTTTCTTTCTTTCTTTTTCGTCTTTCTTTCTTTCTTTCTTTCTTTCTTTCTTTCTTTCTTTCTTTCTTTCTTTCTTAAGAAATTTAACTATGTTATTTTTCTTTTCTTTCTTATTTAAGAAATTTAAATATATTACTTTTCTTTCTTTCTCTCTTTTCGTCAGTCATTCTTTGTTTCTTTTTATTCAAACACTTGATTTTTATCTTTTTTCTTTTTACATTTTCTTTCTGCCATTCTTTCTTTTTCGTCACTGTTTCTTTCTTTTTTTTCGCACAAGTTATTTTTCGCTTTCATTCTTTCACATTCAACCTCTTTCCTTCCTGCTTTCTTTCTTTCTTTCTTTCTTTCTTTCTTTCTTTCTTTCTTTCAAACACTTTATTTCTCTCTTTTTACATTTTACATTTTCTTTCTGCTACACTTTCTTTTTCGTCACTCATTCATTCATTCTTTCTTTCTTTCTTTCTTTCTTTCTTCGCACAAGTTATTTTTCACTTTCTGTCTTTCATATTTAACATCTTTCCTTCTTTTTCTCTTTTCTTTCTTTCTTTCTTTCAGTCCGTTTTTCTTTCTTTCTTTCATTCTTTCTTTGCACAAGTTATTTCTCACTTTCTTTCATATTTAACATCTTTCCTTTTTTGTTTTTCCTTCTTTCTTTCTTTCTTTCTTTCTTTCCTTTCTTTTTTCGTACAAGTTATTTCATACTTTCATTCATATTAACATCTTTCCTTCTTTTTCTCTTTCTTTCTTTTTTTCTTTCAGTCCGTTTTTCTTTCTTTCTTTCATTCTTTCTTTGCTCAAGTTATTTCTCACTTTCTTTCTTTCATATTTAACATAATTCCTTTTTTGTTTTTCCTTCCATCTTTCCTTCCTTCCTTCCTTTCTTTTTTTTTTCGTACAGGTTATTTCATACTTTCATTCATATTTAAAATCTTTCTTTCTTTCTTTCTTTCTTTCAGTCCGTTTTTCTTTCTTTCTTCCATTCTTTCTTTGCACAAGTTATTTCTCACTTTCTTTCTTTCATATTTAACATCTTTCCTTTTTTGTTTTTCCTTCCTTCTTTCTTTCCTTCCTTCCTTTCTTTCTTTTTTCGTACAAGTTATTTCATACTTTCATTCATATTTAACATCTTTCCTTCTTTTTCTTTTTCTTTCTTTATTTCTTTTTTTCTTTCTTTCATTCTTTCTTTCTTTCTTTCAGTCCGTTTTTCTTTCTTTCTTTCATTCTTTCTTTGCACAAGTTATTTCTCACTTTCTTTCATATTTAACATCTTTCCTTTTTTGTTTTTCCTTCCTTCCTTCCTTCCTTCCTTCCTTCCTTCCTTCCTTCATTCATTCATTCATTTATTCGTTCCTTCCTTCCTTCCTTCCTTTTTTCGTACAGGTTATTTCATACTTCCTTTCGTATTTAACATCTTTCTTTCTTTTTCTCTTTCTTTCTTTCTTTCTTTCTTTCTTTCTTTCTTTTGCACAAGTTATTTCTCACTTTCCCTCTTTCATATTGAACATTTTTCTTTCTTTCTTTCTTTTCACGCTATTTTTTCTTTCTTTCTTTGTTTTTAAACAATATTTTTCTATTTTCTTCGCAATTTAACTTCCTTTCATTTTCTTCTCAAACTTTCTTTTCCCCACCCTTTTTTTCTTTCCCAACTTATTTTTCGTTTGTCTTTCTCTTTCCTATGAAGCCTTTCAAAATCTTCTTCACACGCAAAATATATTACAAGTATGAAGACTGAAATAATCAGGCGATCAGCGTTTTTCGTCGACAAATGCCACCTGGGACTCTTATTCTGAAGATAACGCCGTAGAGAAACGGACAAGAATTCTTTGACAACTCCGAACTGAGATCCTAAAAGTGAAAATACAAACTCGTCATTTCGTGCACGAACTTCGCGACCCCTAAGAAGAATGGGTAGGTTGTGGGTGTGCCGTAATGGGTATCAGGATTACAATCGGCTCTAAGAGGTTTTGAATCTAGAATTTGGCCTGCGACATTATTTCAACAAATAAGTTTTAAAATAATATAGAAAAAAGATGTACGTTGTGGTGAAGTGGATATCAGCTTAGAACGAAAAAATCGAAGAGCCGAGTTCGAATTCCAGTTCAATCAGTTGCATTCACTTACGCACAAATACCCCTTGGAAAAGCATAAATCCGTCTCTTCTTCCTCCAGCTATGGGTTAAATAGAAGGACAGATTGGGTTCTACAGCGTACAGTATGTAATAGCAACCTACTGTAGGAAGATCTTCTGTCCAGTCAGTCATATCACTTTCGAGACATGATCACCGAATCGTGTATCACATTTGGCACTTATCGAAGTGATATATATATATATATATATATATTTGTCTTCTACATACAAGCCTGTTTTGCTGTATCACAGCTCATCAGTGTGGCTAGACACATCCACTTGCTTCTGGCCGGGATCGAAACTCGACAGATTTGGTGTCAGTCGGAGTTCCTATCCATAGGCGCATGGAATCAGAGAAGGGAAATTTTAACGTGTTGTATATAAGCAGTGTATACACACGTCAGTCACCGAAAGAACTCATTTCTGAAGAGTAATGCTTATATCGCGGAAGTGGTAACTGTTTTTAAAATTTTCTTCTTTAGAGAGCTCAATCGTAATGAGAGCATAATATACATAAACTCAACCAATTTGATGTCAGTCGGAGTCGTTACCCACTAAGCCAAAGACGCATGGAATCAGATAAACGAAATATTCAAAAACCCAGGGTTTTTTTTAAATAAGAGTTTACTGGTCTGACCAGTACCCTTTTTACTGTTGTGTTACGGTATCCTCTCTATTATAATAAAAATCGTTGTGTATTAATTTGAATATCTGTCCCGACACAGGAAACTGATCTTCTTAGCAGTAGATTTATTTATAAATTCAATGTAGCCGTTCCACTTGAAGTCAGCTGAGAGATTGAGCCCGATGAGGCGTAGTATATTGCATGATGATGACGGGTAGAAAACATTGTCTATGGTGGTTAAAGGATAGAAGCTTCGTTTTGGAATCTGTTCTTATTTGGAATCTGTTCTTGTTTAAATGTGCGAATCTTTTAGAATTTGATTCCTTCGCCATGTTTAATTCTTCCTTTGATCACGAAATTACTTCACCTAGCCACCCACGATTCTGTGAGTGGGGACCAACCTTTAGCTGTCGTGTGTGTGTGTGTGTGTGTGTGTGTGTGTGTATGTGTGTGTGCGTGTGTACGTTTGTGTGTGTGTGTGTGCGTGTATGTATGTGTGTGCGCGTATGTGTGTGTACACGTGTGTGTGTATGTGTATGTGCGTGTGTGTGTGGCGTGTGTGTGTATGTGTGTGTACGTGTGTATGT
Source organism: Ascarosepion bandense (assembly GCA_037127315.1). Lineage (NCBI taxonomy): Eukaryota > Metazoa > Mollusca > Cephalopoda > Sepiida > Sepiidae > Ascarosepion > Ascarosepion bandense. The sequence goes on along the minus strand of JBBBDQ010000125.1, from coordinate 2,918,699 downwards.
GTGTGCGTGTGCATGTGTGTGTATGCGTGCGTGTGTACGTGTGTGTGTGTTTGCATGTGTGTATGTGTGCGTGTGCGTGTGCGTGTGCGTACGTGTGTATGTGTGTGTGTACACGTGTGTTTGTGTATGTGTGTATGTGCGTGTGTGTTTGTGTGTGTCCGTGCGTGTATTTGTGTGTATGTGTGTATGTGTGTGTGCGTGTGCATGTGTGTGTGTGTGTGGTCTTACATACATAAAGAGGTGCATTGTCATGCATAAATATACACTTCATTTTGAAAACTGCAAAGTTAGGACTTGTTCCAGTCAAAGAGAATATTGTCCATGAAATCGACATTTTTAGCACTGTTCAGTTTAAGTCCTTCATCAACTTTGAATAGTCGAATGATGATTTGTTTAACAATTCCAACCGATATTATTACACTGCCGCCTCATTGCTACCTTCTTTTAGTCACATGTAGGTCTGCATTTGATAAAATCTTTCACTGGTCCACCCAGCAGGTTGATCGAGTATCGCCCGGGATTCGTTCGTGAAAATTACTTCATAAAAGTCAATTTTCAAGTAATTCATAACCTGATATTGACACTTTAGAATATATTATATACTGAGTGTCTGTCTGGAAAACGTTTTGACAGATCCAAACCTTCGAAATATTCCACCCATTTTGTCGTTATTCAATCCCTCAATTTAAGCCTGCTCAAAGACCTGAGCACTGGCAAAAAGCGAATTGCGTAATTTCGCTTTAAGTTCCCAAAGAGGAGACAAATTGTTTAAACCTTTTCCTTTGTTTCTTGTTCTTAACTTATATTTCCAACAGTCATCTTTATTGTCCGATGCTAAACTCTTTTCTCTTATAATCGTATCACTTCAAGCAAGGCATTTTACTGCCACTGTTGTGCAGGGGGTTACATAAGAGAAAAGTTATGAGAAGGAGTGACAGAATACAGGGGGTGTCAGAAAGCGGGTAGGAAAGGGATGAGAATACAGCAGAAATGAGAGAAAGGATGCAAGTTAGCGAGATAGGAGATGACTATTGACTTTACATTTAAATTCTTGAAGATTGTAGCTGTCGGGGAAGCAAATAAATGGAAGGAAATTCCACAGGCGGGAAGTGCGAGAAAAGAAGCTGTTGGAGTAGAATTTGCGTTTACATCTTATTGGTTTCACTAATCTTGTATATAGGGGGCGGTTCAGGGTGGGATGTACGGGAACTCCGGACGAGTCCAGTGTCGAACTGGTGGAGAATCTGCGAGCGAATCACTTAGCCTTGTCTGTTGACGAGGTGAGAACCACGAATTCGTTGATAAGAGGAGGAACTGAGGGTTTGCTATTGTTTAGTATGCTTTTGCAGAGCCTCCAGTAGTCTTTGGAACCAAACTTACGGGATGCTATGCGTTGCTTTATTCTGGCTGCAAACGACAAATTGGCCTCTTTAAGTATATCCTTTTGCCCTCATTGCGAGCAGTGGCAAAAAGGCGCCTGTTATGGTCCGACGGGTGACTCCTATAAAACCGGAAGAAGTGATTTCGATGTACGATGGCGGCCGAGCAAGCGGGTGAGAATCACGGGAACGAGTGTAGTATAAATCTCAACTTCCTGGCTTGGATGAAAGCATCGATGCCAGCCTTAACCCAAGAAGAGACCTCAGCCGCACAGTTCTTGGGTGGAGTGCGAGTGGAAGGATATGTTAACGGAAACCAGTGCATGATCAGCGTTTCCGAGGGGCAGAGTTGCTTTGCATTGCAAGAGTCAGGGGTGGAGGTAAAACAAAGATGTAGTAGTGAGTCAGGTCTGTTAGGGTTATTTGAGAATCGCGTAAGGAACTCCATCATTTGTGTAAGGGACTGAGTGATTGAGCTCCATTTATATTCATAATATGGATATTTGCTCACTCAAACTTATTGTTATGGTGCCCTATCTACAGGAATGGTCTCTTCCTCCGTCAATAAATACTAATCTGAGAAAATATTTGTGGATATTAAGAATTTTGTGGGAAGATTATATTGATTTACTGAGACATTTCCATCTATTTAACACATAGCTTGGGCAGAAGAAATGGATTCTTTACTTTCCCAGTGGTATTTGCGCGTAAGGGTATCTAACGAATTAAAATGGCATGAGAACTCGACTATTTGATTTCCAATTTTGAGCCATTATCCATTACACCACTGCATATCATGTGTACAGTCTGATTAATGGTACTCATTATGCCAGTGTGTTCATTATCTATCTATCTATCTATCTATCTATCTATCTATCTATCTATCTATCTATCTATTATAATTAGTTCTTATCTATCTATCTATCTATTATAATCAGGTCTTCATCTATCTATCTATTATAATCAGGTCTTCATCTATCTATCTATCTATCTATCTATCTATCTATCTATCTATCTATCTATTATAATCAGGTCTTCATCTATCTATCTATCTATCTATCTATCTATCTATCTATCTATTATAATGAGTTCTTTATCTATCTATCTATCTATCTATCTATCTATCTATCTCAGTCTGTCCGTATCTATCTATCTATCTATCTATCTATCTATCTATCTCAGTCTGTCCGTATCTATCTATCTATCTATCTATCTATCTATCTATCTATCTATCTATTATAATCCGTTCTTTATCTATCTATCTATCTATCTATCTATCTATCTATCTATCTATCTATCTATCATAATCCGTTCTCTATCTATCTATCTATCTATCTATCTATCTATCTATCTATCTATCTATCTATCTATCTATCTATATAATCAGTTCTTCATCTATCTATCTATCTATCTATCTATCTATCTATCTATCTATCTATCTATCTATTCAGGTCTTATCTATCTATCTATTATAATCAGGTCTTCATCTATCTATCTATTCTAATCTATCTTATCTATCTATCTATCTATCTATCTATCTATCTATCTATCTATCTCATCTATCTATCTATCTATCTATCTATCTATCATCTATCTATCTATCTATCTATCTATCTATCTATCTATTATAATGAGTTCTTTATCTATCTATCTATCTATCTATCTATCTATCTATCTATCTATCTATCTATCTATCTATCGTCTGTCCGTATCTATCTATCTATCTATCTATCTATCTATCTATCTATCTATCTATCTATCTATCCTAGTCTGTCCGTATCTATCTATCTATCTATCTATCTATCTATCTATCTATCTATCTATTATAATCCGTTCTTTATCTATCTATCTATCTATCTATCTATCTATCTATCTATCTATCTATCTATCTATTATAATCCGTTCTCTATCTATCTATCTATTTATCTATCTATCTATCTATCTATCTATCTATATAATCAGTTCTTCATATCTATCTATCTATCTATCTATCTATCTATCTATCTATCTATCTATCTATCTATCTATTATAATCAGTTCTTCATCTATCTATCTATCTATCTATCTATCTATCTATCTATCTATCTATCTATCTATCTATCTATCTCAGTCTGTCCGTATCTATCTATTTCAGTTTGTGACCTCCGGGGACGCAGCTACGATACAGTATAGAGACAGTCGAGACTAACTATATCGTTCGGACTTACTATCTATTTGGTGATTACTCAAGGCGTTGGAAAGGGTGGAAACGAAAAGGAAATTAATACTGAGCATCAGGAAGAGACAACTAAAGTTCCTGTGATATGCGATGAGGAAGGAAAGCTTGGAGAACCTGATACTAACAGGCCAGATAGTACGAGAATATATATATATATATATATATATATATATATATATATATATATATATATATATATACTAGCAGTATAGCCCGGCGTTGCTCGGGTGTAATGAAAGCTTTAAAACTAATCAATGGTCCTGGAGCTCAGACTCAGCCTAAAGAATATTTGTGTGAAGTTTGGTGAGAATCGGATAAAAATTGTGGATTTTTATAAATGACATACAGACAGATAAACAGACACACATACAAACATCTTTCCTTTCATATATATATATATATATATATATATTATCGATTTTCTACACTATTGTAAGAACTGCAGCCTGGAAACTTCTGAATATCGTTTCTTATGTCTTTGTCTATGAGTGTAACAAATTTGATTAAAATCGGCCTATCACGTTGAATACACCGGTTCTCGCCCGATCACCGAAGTTAAGCAACGTTGAGCCTGGTCAGTACTTAGATGGGTGACCGCTTGCGAATACCAGGTGCTGTAAGCGTAGAGTGACGGATGTGCGTTGTGGTGCAGTGGATATCGGCTCGGAAAGAGAAATCGGTGAGCCGAGTTCGAATTCCAGTTGAACACCCTACATTCACTTAAGCACTGGTACCCTTGGGAAAGGTATTAATCCGGCCCTTCCCTCCAGGGGTAGGACTTGGGGACGCTTCACTTAAAAACAAATCCCAATGAATCTTGATACTCGAAAAGAAAAATCTATTACTAGACACAAAAAGAAAAATCTATTACTAGACACAAAAAGAAAAATCTATTACTAGACGCAAAAACTTATATAAAAACAACAATAAATTGATGGAAGAAAAAGGTATTACCAGCAATAAATAAATAAAGTTTAGTTGGCAATAAATGACCCGCCGAGGTTTATTTGCCATAAAAACAAGACAACCAACCAATCAATTACTCATGAAAGAAAGAAAGAAGTGTTTAATGACTCCTTTCAATATTTCATAATAATGGACTATTCCGTTTTGATTGGATGGACAGGCAGAAAAGACATATCACAGACCCTGATTCGTTTCAGTGAGGAAATGGAAGAAAAAAGAATGAAATAAGGGAAGATAAAAGGTTTTAATGTCTCTTGGCTGTACCTCATATCTATATATATATATATATATATAAAAGCCGAGGACGGTCTGAAATATCAAATATAATAATAGAAATAAATAAATACTGTCAACAAAATACATTTTTTAACTTACAACTTTTTAGTAGTTTTTCCTATACGTATATATTAATAAGACAGTATACGTGGATCATCACTATATATATATATATATATATATATATATATATATTACGGAAATTAACGAAGATTAACGAAAGTTGTTATAAACCGTTCAGTTTTTACCACATGAAGAGTCGGAAAACAAATATCAGAAACGCTACTTGGTTTCACCAAGAAAGAAAAATAGTAAATAGAGGAAATACAGAAGATGAAAAGGCAACTTTAGCGATAAAGTGAGATAACAAAAGAAAAACGAAACTGAAAATGCAATGTCTAAAAAAAATAAATCCTGTCAAAATGTTGGAATTACGGAAAAATATTTAAAAAAGAACAAAAGAAAAAAAAAATAAGGAAATGAAATCGAGGCCATAGACGTTTTCTCGATTGATAATTTCTCGCCTGGTTGGTAGTGCCTGACTTCATCTTAACAAACAACGTATTAACTTTCGCTATTTTCTTTCGATTCTTCGTTGGGTGCGACCAGATGACATACGTGTCTGTTCACGTGCGCCGAGAAGATGTCAGTTGTTTAATGGCTCTCATCTGTTTGCTTTAAGCTTTGCTCTCGGCATTGCCGCCGATCGGGCCCCGCTTTGCCGAGCGTCGTGCGTAGCTCTGTCGACCTAAATGTGTAAGAGATCCTTCTGGTTAGTGGATTTCTGCCCGTGTCAGCCTTTCGATGGTTGATTGCTTCAACTCCTCTTTCTCTGACACCCACGGCGCTTTTCTCCCTCTCTCTCACGAGCGTTCACGCGCATGCGCGTGTGCGCTCACACACACACACACACACACACATTATCCCACTCTCTTATATATGTATTGGGGATGAATTATGGTTTAGTTAAGGCTGAACTTGGACAAGGGTGAAAAAGTTAATAACCCTTTTAGAAATAAATAAATGCCAATCTATCTATCTATCTATCTATCTATCTATCTATCTATCTATCTATCAACTTATAGCTTTTGATAAATACTGAGATAGATAGATAGATAGATAGATAGATAGATAGATAGATAGATAGATAAGGGAAGAGTATGAAATATATATATATATATATATATATATAGAGAGAGAGAGAGAGAGAGAGGGAGAGAACTGTAAGAGTTGGTAGCGACTCCGACTGACTTCAAATAGGTCGATCTTCGATCCCGGCAAGTAGATGTGTCTAGCCACACTGATGAGCTGTGATACAGCGAAACAAGATTAAATTTTGACCAAGAAGATTAACGCTTCTTCACTTATTACGATTATCATCATGTTACGGAAATTAACGAAGATTAACGAAACTGGTTATAAACAACCGACAATTTGAAATGATTTGTTTGAACATTATTTTTGATCGATACTCGTATTTAAGTAGATATTCTGTTTATAATCAAACAGTATTTTATATTTATTTCTACCGGCCGGGTTATTTACGATAATTTATCTATGCAAAATGTATGTCATTCGACAGGATTCTAACCTGCGATCCCTATCCACATAGGAGAAGCCACCATGTGATCTGGCGCGTCTGAGACCTCTCGACCACGAATGCCAAGCAGTCTAAACGAACTCAAATTAAGCCTATAACACAATTTTCGAATTCATTTTAATAACTATATCTGCTCTGAAATGTAACGTAATGTCTACAAATGTCTACAGGTCATGGAAATTAACGAAGATTAACAAAACTGGTTATAAACAATCTACAATTCATCAGGCCGGTAGAAATAAACATATAATACTGTTTGATTATAAACAAAATATCTACTTAAATACGCGTATCGATCAAAAATAATGTTCAAACAAATCATTTCAAACTGTCGGTTGTTTATAACAAGTTTCGTTAATCTTCGTTAATTTCCGTAATAATATATATATATATATATATATATATATATATATATATATATATGATGTTTTTTTTTTTTTGGAAGTATTACTTTGGAAAATTTTGCAAGGCAGTCATGAAACCTTTGTTCGGCCAGATAATAAGAAGAGACTAGCATGGGGAAGAGAGCACATAAACTGGACCCCAGAACAGTTTATTTGATGCACATGTTATTGTGCAGTATTAACAAAAGACCGTTCTATTTTCATTTAGAATTATCAAATAAATACTAAAAATAGTATAAAATACATTATTTCATTTAAAAACTGGTGTTGCCTAATAATTATGGCGGCTGTGGGGCAATGAATATCGGCTCGAAATGAGAAATCGGGGAGCCGAGTTCGAATTCCAGTTGAATTCCTTGTATTCACGAACGCGCAAATAACCTTAGGAAAGGTATTAATCCGTCTATTCCCTCCAAATAATAGGACAGAGTGGGTTCTCTAGCCTTGGCTAGCAACCAGTCTCCCGCAGAAAGCAAAGAAAGATAAAGGAAGAGAATGAGATAGATAGATAGATAGATAGATAGATAGATAGATAGATAATGAACAGACATAGATAGATAGATAGATAGATAGATAGATAATGAACAGACAGATAGATAGATAGATAGATAATGAATAGACTGAGATAGATAGATAGATAGATAGATAGATAGATAGATAGATAGATAGATAGATAGATAGATAAGAACAGACATAGATAGATAGATAGATAGATAGATAGATAGATAGATAATGAACAGACAGATAGATAGATAGATAGATAATGAATAGACTGAGATAGATAGATAGATAGATAGATAGATAGATAGATAGATAATTGATAATGAACAGACATAGATAGATAGATAGATAGATAGATAAATAAATAAATAACTGTAAGAGAGGGTAGCGACTCCGACTGACATTAAATCGGTCGAGTTTCTATCCGGGCCAAAAGCAAGTGGGTGTGTCCAGTGACACTAATGAGCTGTGATACAGCGAAACAAGATGACTTTTTTTGACCAAGAAGATGAACACTTCTTCACTAATTGTATCTACGCATTGCAACACCGATGGAAAAAGTGTGTGGACTGTAAGTGGGGGGAGGTGTCTACGTAAAATATATAAAACCACATTTGCTCTCATTCCATGACCCATGAAGATTTCAGGTGATCTTCATATTTATTTTTAATCAAATGAGGATGTACGTTGTGGTGCAGTGGATATCGACTTGGAACGGCAAATCAGGGAGCCGTGTTCGAATTCCTGTTGAATTCCTTGCATTCACTTACGAACAAATACCCTTAGGAAAGGTATTCATCCGTCATTTCCCTCCAATTATGGGTTAAATAATAGGACAAATTGGGTTCTATAGCCTTGGCTACCAGAGAAAGTAATGGCAACCTACTGGGGGATAATCTTTTACCCAGTCAGTCACGCCCCTTTTCAGACATATCGCCCAAAGCGTGTATCACGTATGGCATTTAACTGACGGATTGAATATAATAGTTGGAAACATGATTAAGGCTTCTACTGGGCATAAAGTAAGGGACCGGTTTTCTATTGTTTTGAAGTAATAAACTGATACCCCACTAATTACTACTTAATATAATACATCGCTTCCCCCTCTAGCTATAACCGGACAGATTGGGTTCTGTAGCCTTGGCTGGCATCCTGTCTACCACAGAAAGTAATGGCAACTAAATGCGGAATAATCTTCTGCCCAGTCAGTCATATCCCTTTCGAGACATGATCACCCAAAACTTATATTACGTATGGCACTTAACTGACTGACTTGTCCATACCAGAGTTTAAAAAGTATTCATGTGTATGTGTGTGTGCGTATGTGTATATCTGAGAGTATAGATGTGTCAGTGCGTGCATATATAAATTTGAGAGAGTTGGGTGTATATGTTTGACTACGCATGAATGAGAATATGTGCGTGAACGTGTGTGAGCGTGCATTGGTGTGTGTATATGTGCTTGTGAGAGCCTCTGTGTGCGCTGAGTGAATGTCGACGTCGACTGCGTGTGCGAGTGTGGCGTATATGTGTCATTGGGCATGCGAATGTCTGTACCTGTGTGCGCGTGAGTCAGTGAGTACGTGTTTGATTGAGTTTGTATCTAAATGTGTATGTATTCGCGGGTCGATACGTGGATATACTGATGTGTGTGTCGGTTTGTGCGAATATATATATATATATATATATATATATATATATATATATATACTAGCAGTATAGCCCGGCGTTGCTCGGGTGTAATGAAAGCTTTAAAACTAATCCATGGTCCTGGAGCTCAGAATCAGCCTAAAGAATATTTGTGTGAAGTTTGGTGAGAACCGGATAAAAATTGTGGATTTGTATACAGGACATACAGACAGATAAAAAGACACACACACAATCATCTTGCCTTTATATGTATATATATATATATATATATATATTATCGATTTTCTGCATTATTGTAAGAACTGCAACCTTGAAACCTCTGAATATAGATTCTAATGTCTTTGTCTATGCTATGAGTGTATCAAATTTGATTAAAATCGGACCACTCCTTCTAAAAAACGATTTTTTCGATTATCGATATTTATCGGGGGTACCGCGACACACTAACTAGCTAAGAACACTCGCAGACGCTTATAGTAGAACTGTATGAATTTTCACAAAAATCGGTTCAGCCGTTTCGGAGTCTATAGGTAACGGACACAGACACACACAGACACACACAGACACAGACAAAGTTCCATTTATAAATAAGTTTATATATATATGTGTGTGTGTGTGTGTGTGCGCGTGCGTGCGTGCGTGCATGCATGTAGTTGTGCATAACCGGCGTACGTGTGTATACCTGTGTGTGCGGGTATGTTCCTGATGGCAAAGTGTGTTTGGGGCTGTGTGCATGTGTGTGGGTGTGTCTATGCTTGCGCGTGTGATTTTCTCGACTTTGATTCAAACATTTTAAGAACAGGACCACCAACACGTACTCGAAGTTACCCCGTGTGTATACTTACCGACATTCAAGATGCGTGGGTTAATACCCTGGTGTGGTATTTGGCTAATACTCAAATCTTTTGACAGTCGTATCAACAGTCATCTTGCCATTCACCGGAGTCCTATTTGACTTGCGTATTTGCAGTAGGTAGTTTGATACCTTGCCTTCTATACTGTTTTGATTCATAGATTTACCAATTCCTTAACTTCAGCCGACTTTCTTTGAGGTCCTTAGGAGATTAAATCTTTTGTTTATATATATATATATATATATATATATAGTAATTTTTGTTGTTACACTTGTTTATAAAAGCATAATATCACTACACAAAAATGTTCATGTTTCAGAACAAAACTGTTCCTCTTCAGGTGATATATTAAAATAAATGGTGATATGTTAAAATAATTTTTTTTCACTATTTATTTAACATATCACCTAAAGAGGAAAAGTTTAAACTTAAAATTTCGAGCCGTTATCTTGTTTAAACCTAGGTGCCCACCCGGGCACCTAGGTTTAAACACCTGGTATTTTCAAGCGATCACCCATCTAGGTACTGACGTCGCTTAACTTTGGTGGTCGCACGAGAACCGGACTTCCATCTTGATATAACTGTACACCGATATATTAAACTATTTATGTAAAGGCGTAAATGTATAGAAAGTGCACTGATTGCTAAATCATGTATGAAAATTTGCGCCCAGGTTCCTGCAACGTTTTATCTTTCTTAGGAAATTTTCTTTTATTAAAAAGTAAAACTGATTGAAAGCAAAACCGAATGGAAATAAAAATAAATAAATGAATAAATAAATAAATGAATAAATAAATGAATAAATAAATAAATGAATAAATAAATGAATAAATAAATAAATAAATGAATAAATAAATAAACGAATAAATAAATGAATAAATAAATAAATGAATAAATAAATGAATAAATAAATGAATAAATAAATAAATGAATAAATAAATAAATGAATAAATAAATAAATGAATAAATAAATGAATAAATAAATAAATGAATAAATAAATGAATAAATAAATGAATAAATAAATAAATGAATAAATAAATGAATAAGTGAATAAATGAATAAATAAATGAATAAATAAATGAATAAATAAATAAATGAATAAATAAATGAATAAATAAATAAATGAATAAATAAATGAATAAATAAATGAATGAATAAATAAATGAATAAATAAATAAATGAATAAATAAATGAATAAATAAATAAATGAATAAATAAATGAATGAATAAATAAATGAATAAATAAATAAATGAATAAATAAATAAATGAATAAATAAATGAATAAATAAATAAATAAATGAATAAATAAATAAACGAATAAATAAATGAATAAATAAATAAATGAATAAATAAATGAATAAATAAATGAATAAATAAATAAATGAATAAATAAATAAATGAATAAATAAATAAATGAATAAATAAATGAATAAATAAATAAATGAATAAATAAATGAATAAATAAATGAATAAATAAATAAATGAATAAATAAATGAATAAGTGAATAAATGAATAAATAAATGAATAAATAAATGAATAAATAAATAAATGAATAAATAAATGAATAAATAAATAAATGAATAAATAAATGAATAAATAAATGAATGAATAAATAAATGAATAAATAAATAAATGAATAAATAAATGAATAAATAAATAAATGAATAAATAAATAAATAAATGAATAAATAAAACTACAATTGAAACATTTAATAATTTAAATGTCAGCGTTCCTTCACAGTAAATAATTATTAACAAAATCATGACTTTAGTCTGATGAAGTCCTTGAAGAGGCTGAAACGCGTTACACAGAATTTCTTTTCCCTTGTCATTATTTTTGCCTAACTTTAATAATTATGAAGTTAAACGTAGTAATAGTAATTCCGAAATTAGCATTTATTTTACAATAAACGTTCGTTACTCGTTTGAGGAGCTGTTACTATTACTGTCACTTTAAAATTTATGAAGTCAAAATTAAATTAAAATATAAATTAAACTAAAATTAAAAAAAGTTTCTGAAGAAAATTTCCTGAGTTCATTACTTTTACCGCTGTGGCTGGTATTCATGGGGGCTACTTTCCAAACTTTTTGTTTTTGCTTGTGTGGAAAGCCAACACTCAGGTTACACTATCGGCCATAATTATTAGGCCACCCCAGTGTGTTAAAAAATGTATTTCATACTATTTTTTAGTATTTATTGCCAAATGAATAATTGTAAATAAAAATAGAATGGTTCTTTCGTTAATGCTGCACAATAACATGTGCATCAATTAATATATAATTCACAATGCAGCTGAAAGGTGGCATAAGATGAAAAAAAAAAAAGGAAAATAATTTGTCACCCCCCCCCCCCCAAAAAAAAAAAACTGCTGGGATCTTTGGCACCAAACAAAGAAGATAGAATAGAAAATTTAGCAGAAATGTGGCGTAGGATAATAATAATAATAATAATAATAATAATAATAATAATAATAATAACAACTATTGGCTTACTAACATACATAGAAACAACAAAGGATTGGATGATACAATTAGTAAGGCAACATGAAGAAAGAAAGAAAAAATATTCAATAATAAAAGAAGGCAGTAAATACAAACAAGATTTACAGTTAGTAGATTCTGTAGAAAAGCAAAACAGTAGCCAAGAACCAACTATTGCGGCAAAAAATATGAAAATGAAAGCCAAAGATAAAGCTCTCGAAAAGATGAAACAGCGCTGGCAAGACAAACCTCTGCATGGCCAATATCCAGTACGTGCCAATAAATCCAATGTTGACAAAGTTAATACTCATCGATGGTTACGTGCATCTGGATTAAAGTCTGAAACTGAAGGATTTATACTTGCAGCACAAGACCAAAGTCTTTTCACGAGAAACTTTCAGGCAAATATTATGCATAATAATATGGATCCAAAATGCAGGTTTTGTGATAAACACCAAGAAACAATAGACCACCTAATCTCAGGCTGTTCTGTGCTTGCCCCAAACGAATATAAAAATCGCCACGATAGAGTTGGGCAATATTTACATTGGGCAATGTGCAAACATTATGGAAAAGCTGTAAACAAACACTGGTATGAACATCATCCAGCACCGGTTACAGAAATAGAAGATGTAACCATTCTATGGGATTACACCATCTACACAGACAGAAAAATTGAAGCAAACAGGCCAGACATTATTGTTAAAAACCAGAAGGAGAAAACTTGTCTATTAATTGATATGGCTTGTCCAGCGGATTGTAACATAGCAACCAAGGAATTTGAAAAACTGTCAAAATATAAAGACCTGGAAATTGAAATAGAAAAAATGTGGAAATTGAAAACAAGAGTTGTGCCAGTGATAGTAGGTGCACTTGGAATGATAAAAAATGGAACAAAACAACACATTGAAAGAATCCCTGGAAACCCCAGCTTAAGAGATATACAAAAAATTGTCTTATTAAGTACAGCCCACACACTAAGGAAAACGTTATCTATGTAATGCTGGGGATGATAGAGAAGATAGAAAAACATGAAATGGAGTCATAACAACACGCCACTACCTGCCTTAGGTCTCCCCGCAGACTTGGTTGGTAGTGAGACCAATGCAGAAATCGAAATATGATGAAAAATGACTTAATAATAAATAACAACTATTGGCTTACTAACATACATAGAAACAACAAAGGATTGGATGATACAATTAGTAAGGCAACATGAAGAAAGAAAGGAAAAATATTCAATAATAAAAAAAGGCAGTAAATACAAACAAGATTTACAGTTAGTAGATTCTGTAGAAAAGCAAAACAGAAGCCAAGAACCAACTATTGCGGCAAAATATATGAAAATGAAAGCCAAAGATAAAGCTCTTGAACAGATGAAACAGCGCTGGCAAGAAAAACCTCTGCATGGCCAATATCCAGAACGTGCCAATAAATCCAATGTTGACAAAGTTAATACTCATCGATGGTAACGTGCATCTGGATTAAAGTCTGAAACTGAACGCTTTATTCTTGCAGCGCAAGACCAAAGTCTTTCACTAGAAACTTTCAGGCAAATATGCATAATAATATGGATCCAAAATGCAGGTTTTGTGATAAACACCAAGAAACAATAGACCACCTAATCTCAGGCTGTTCTGTGCTTACTCCAAATGAATATAAAAATCGCCATAGAGTTGGGCAATATTTACATTGGACAATGTGCAAACATTATGGAAAATCTGTAAACAGACACTGGTATGAACATCACCCAGCACCGGTTACAGAAATAGAAGATGTAACCATTCTATGGGATTACACCATCTACACAGACAGAAAAATTGAAGCAAACAGGCTAGACATTATTGTTAAAAACCAGAAGGAGAAAACTTGTTTATTAATTGATATGGCTTGTCCAGCGGATTGTAACATAGCAATCAAGGAATTTGAAAAACTGTCAAAATATAAAGACCTGGAAATTGAAATAGAAAAAATGTGGAAATTGAAAACAAGAGTTGTGCCATTGATAGTAGGTGCACTTGGAATGATAAAAAATGAAACAAAAGAACACATTGAAAGAATCCCTGGAAACCCCAGCTTAAGAGATATACAAAAAATTGTCTTATTAAGTACAGCCCACACACTAAGGAAAACTTTATCTATGTAATGCTAGGGATGATAGGGAAGATAGAAAAACATGAAATGGAGCCATAACAACACGCCACGACCTGCCTTAGGTCTACTCGCAGACTTGGTTGGTAGTGAGACCAAAGCAGAAATCGAAATATGATGAAAAATGACATAATAATAATATGCTTCAGCGAAGACATTGGAATGAAATTCAATTTGAATAAATGTGCTAAAGCTACAGTTTTACGTAGATCAATACAAGAAACATCCTCAATTAACTTAGACTCTGCTGCAACAATAAAAGAATTAAAGCCAGAAGAAGCTTATAAATACCAAGGTGTAAATGAGGGTGAAAACATTCACCATAGAAAGTGAAAGAAATAGTGCGTAAAGAGTACTATAGAAGGCTACGACTGATATTAAAAACTGAATTGAATTTTCAGAACAGAATTATGGCCATTAATAATCTTGCCATCCCAGTGGTTCAATATAGCTTCAACATCTTGAACTGGACTCTAAACAACATCAGACGAATGGATTCTAAGACAAGAAAGCTCCTTTCTAAACATAAGATGCATCATCCAAAAGCTGATGTAGACCGCCTATACATACCCCCTATACATACCCCGTAAAGAAGGAGGAAGAGGTCTTATTCAGCTAGAATTGTCATACAAGACAACAACTATTAGCTTAATAATATGCATAGAACCAACAAAGGACTGGATGATACAATTAATCAAACAACATGAAAACAGAAAGAAAAATATTTAATAATGAAAGAAGGCAGTAAATACAAACAAGATTTACATTTAGTAGATTCTGTAGAAAAGCAAAACAAAAGCCAAGAACCAATTAAAGCAAAATATATGAAGAACAAAGCCAAAGATAAAGTTCTTGGACAGATGAAACATCTCTGGCAAGACAAACCTCCGCATGGCCAATATCCAAAAAGTGCTAATAAACCCAATGTTGGTAAAGTTAATACTCATCGATGATTATGTGCATCTGGATGATCAATGGACAATGTCATGAATACATTTCCAATCTTAAGTCTCTCGTTGGGACCCAAAAGGAATGTGTATGCAACAGATATCAAAGGAAATAATAATAATAATATTAATAATTCGTAGATACATAGATAATGGCTGGCCACTCGTATTCGAGGATACCCGTCCAGCTAATCCACATTGTAAACGCCTGCTTAACACCCACAGAGCCCACTTGAAACTATGCTGAGCGAACATTAGTTACAGTTTCTAGGAGAGAGAGCGTTATCTAGCATGAACAACAGTCTGAACAAAGCCAGGACACGATGACTTGTGACTTCGAGTTAGCCCAACCTTCAAAGACAGCCGTCTACCCAATTTCATTTACAAGGTTTGGGTCAACCCGTGGTATGGTTTTTCAGGCACTTCCCAAAGACGCGCACGCTAGAATCACCTCCTCTAGACCGACAAATTGACCATGGTGAGATTCGAGTCTTTGTGGTCAGAAAGCGTGCGTTTTAATCACTCGACTACAAGCACATACATACATACATACATACATACATACATACATACATACAGAACACCCAAAGCTAACTGCCCTGACGTAGCGGTCAAAAACCACAAAAGCATAATGTGTATTCTTATTGATATGACTTTTCCCTGCAGAATATAACATAGCTTTAAACTATTAAAATACAAAGCCCTTGAAGGAGAAATCTAAAAAATGAGGCACATGAGGACATCGGTAATTCCATTTGTAGTTAGATCACTCGGATTGATTAGAAAAAAGTTTTGATAAACTCTATCTATAGTGAGTTTGCTTTATGTAATCTGTGGTGTTTGTAGTGGATAAGAAATTAAGAATTAAAACCAACCTTCTTCTTCACTTTTACAAAAATTCACAATGACGTGTGAAATCCTGGTTTTCCCCAAATAGAAAAAAGGTGCGACCATGTGCTCAAAGAAAAAGTCGAAACCAGATTTCGCAAGTAGGTGTTAAATTGATTTTTGACCAATGGGAGCGACTTGCACAACTTGAAGACTTAGCGATCCAGTGTGAAAATCTAAAATGATCTCCATCAGAGTCAACCAGTCAATCAGATGGAAGCAGCGTGCAAGACAACACTAAAATGTAACTTCAACTTCAAATCGACCCAGAAATAAGGTCAGGTCGCACTGTGTTCTCTTTCTCCTTATTTCTCGTGTACTGATTCGTTCTACTGCTTCATCTCCATGCAAAGACATTCCTACTGAATACATATACATACATACATACATACATACATACATACGCATATACTCTTTCAACAATTACTACTACGAATATTTTCTACAACTCTTGATACTCTTAACTTTCTCATAGAACATTACTGCTACCTATTCTTCTTATCCTTTTCATTAATAAATTTCTATTTTAACATGAAAAATGTATATTTTATTCTTACTTTATTCTACACAATTCCACATATTCCAACCTGCCGACAATCAACCTTCTGATAATTCCGGTGAACATTATTCTGCATGAAACATCTAAGCTGTAGAGAGTCCGGTTATGTATGACACAAGGGCAAATCAAAAAAAGATTTCCTCGCTATCCACTTCTTCATGTTCAGAGGTTTTTCGCTTTTTTACGAAAATAATTCGTGGAAAATATCATACTGCTATTTCTGGTCTTAGTTGGGAAATGAGTATAGAACAGGCATCCCAAGGAGATAATAATAATAATAATAATAATAATAATAATAATAATAATAATAATAATAATGTGGATCCAAAATGTAGGTTCTGTGATAAATACCAAGAAACAATAGACCATCTAATCTCAGGATGTTCTGTACTTGCTCCAAATGAATACAAAAATCGTCACGATATAGTGGGGCAATATTTACATTGGACAATGAGCAAACACTATGGAAAATCTGTAAACAAACACTGGTATGAACACCACCCAGCACCGGTTACAGAAATAGAAGATGTAACCATTCTATGGGATTACACCATCTACACAGACAGAAAAATTGAAGCAAATAGACCGGACATTATTGTTAAAAACCAGAAAGAAAAAAAACTTGTCTAATAATTGATATGGCTTGTCATAGCAACCAAGAATTCGAAAAACTCTCAAAATATAAAGACCTGGAAATTGAAATATAAAATATGTGGAAATTGAAAACAAGAATCGTGCCAGTGATAATAGGTGCACTTGGAACGATAAAAATGGAACAAAACATCACATTGAAAGAATCCCTGGAAACCTCAGCTTAAGAGATATACAAAAAATTGTTTTGTTAAGTACAGCCCATACACTAAGGAGAACTTTGTCTATGTAACGCTGGGGATGATAGGGGAGATATAAAAAAACATGAAATGGAGCTATAACAACACACCACGACCTGCCTTTGGTCTTCCCGCAGACTTGGTAGGTAGTGCGACCATAGCAGAAATGTAAATATGATGATAAATGACAACATAATAATAATAATACGGAAAAATACGATCACAACTGAGTAATGACGCTATGAATTGATATGAATAAAAAACTATGTGTACTGGAATCTTCGGCCAAATATTTTGGAATACACAATTTAACTGAAACGTGGCATAACGCGAGAGAAAATATTTTGATGACTTAATAATAATGTCAGGAATTTATGCGAATAAAAGTTTTTGTCAGGAAATCTTTCAAACTTTAGCATCAACGTGTTATAATGTTTATAGCCTAGTGAGCTGTCAGTAAATAACGTGAGTGATACTGAGAGAATTTAGTTTTAATAAAGGAACATATAACCATCTAGAAAAGTTTTCTAAGACCAGCAGGAAAACCAGCAATAACCCTAAATAGGAGGGAGGGGATTCAAATAGTGGCAGGCACCAGGGGACAAAAAGGTTCCGTGACGGTAATCGCGATAGGAACGAAACATTGAAAACGAATGCTGATAGATTCGCCCCATGTTTTGTTACGCGCGAGAAAAAATATGATTTGGTTTGTTGGCCGCAATGAAAGCCGTAAGTGACTGCTGGCAGAATTCGGATTTGATGGGAAACGTTAGATGGGACGGAGGGTATGTCCTGCCACCCAGAGAGAGAGAGAGAGAGAGAGAGAGAGAGAGAGAGAGAGAGAGAGAGTGAGAGTAGGAGGGAAGGAAGTAGAAGTTAGGAGGAAAAAAAAGGGAAGAATTCCTGAGGCTGATTGTTGAGAGAAATGAGGCGGAAAATGAGAAGAATTACGGACTCTAGATTTGTTCGATTTAAAGCTCGATCAATCTATTT